>JAQZBX010100788.1:0-11327 GCA_029593785.1 Cabassous unicinctus | reverse complement strand
ATATCCTGCATATATAAAGAAATCCTACACCTTGAAAATAAAAAGACAAACAATCCATTTAAAAAATGGGCAAGTGACCTGAAAAGACACTTCTCCAATGCAGAAATACAAATGGCTAAAAAGCACATGAAAAAATGCTCGACATCGCTTGCTATCAGGGAAATGCAAATCAAAACTACAATGAGATACCATCTTACACTCACCAGAATGGCAGCTATTAAAAAAACAGCAGACTCTAAGTGTTGGAGAGGATGTGGAGGAATAGGAACCCTCATCCACTGCTGGTGGGATTGTGCAATGGTCCAGCCACTGTGGAGGACAGTTTGGCGGTTCCTCAGAAAACTAACAATAGATCTACCATATGATCCAGCGATTCCACTGCTGGGTATATACCCAGAAGAACTGAAAGCAAAGACACGAACAGATATATGCACACCAATGTTCGTAGCGGCATTGTTCACTATTGCCAAAAGTTGGAATCAGCACTGGTGCCCATCAACAGATGAATGGATAAGCAAAATGTGACACATACATACAATGGAATATTACTCAGCTGTAAGAAGGAATAAAGTGCTAACACACGGAATAACTTGGATGAATCTTGAAGATCTTATGTTGAGTGAAGCAAGCCAGGCATTGAAGGATGAACAGTATATGACCTCACTGATTTGAACTGATGAAATGAGCATTCTCTAAGAACCATTGTCTGAAAGATAGGTTAACAAGGGAGAGAAAGAGAAGAGTAGGCAGTGAGCCATCACCCATATGGACATAATCTATGGTAAAGGGATATAGTATAGTTGCATATTGAAGGATAGGACAGATGGGTAGTGATACTACTGGGTTTGGTGGTGCAGGGTTGACAGATGGGTAGATTAGAAAGGGCATGTAACTATGAATCTTGTCAATCCATGAGTCAAGACTGCGGAGTGTCATATGCCACAGGGGGATGGGGTGGAAGGAACAGTTAAGATCCAATGGGGTATTTAGTGGTCACGGGAGATGTTTCTCATTGCCTTACAGTAATGGACACAGGACATCGTAAATATCATCAAAAATTATTAAACTATACAGTCTAAATCATAAATATACTGTAAACCATCAACAATGCTTAGTTGCTATACTTTACTATCTGTATAACTGTTATAACAATGCTAACATCTATTATATAAAAAAAAAGTTTTAATTTGGGGTGGGGAAGGGGGAGGAAGGTTGGGTATGTGGGAGTCTTTAGTATTCCATGTGTGACTCTGCTGTGACCTAAAACTTCTTTGAAAATTAAATGAAAATTTGGGAGACACTGGGGAATGAGAGGAGCAAGGTGTCATGGTACACTGGACATCCGATAATGCAGTGATAAAAGGAAAAAAGAATTTAAAAAAAAAATTTTCCCCATTTTTTTGAATGTCCCAATCCACTAATTATATTTTATTTGAAGTTTAGCCTCTTTTTCTTTTTTTTCCTTCTGAGCTTCCTTGTACTTATCTCTTGCATTTAACCTTATCATTATTAAATCTTTTTTAATATTAATTGTATTTTGTTATTATATGGGCTTCATGTTCAGGGAAGGTTTGGATCACAGAAGGGTTACAGTGGGGGCTGTAAAAGTTCATTGGTGGGGGGTGTCTGGGATGTGGGATTCAGGGCAGTAAGTTAATCTGAATATACATGAAAGATATATAAAATTGTTCAAATTATCTAAGGATGGGGCATTGTCACAGAGGGCAGACAATCACTCAATAAATGAGGGAATCTGAATTCCCAGCCTGGAGAACTCTGCCACATTCTCCAAGGGAGCAGCAGCAGTCCCCTGAGTGCAGAGGAAGTGTCTGGCAAAAGAGGATGGCCCACTGATGTGTTCCGGTTATTGAGGACTAGCCTTATGAGTCTTTGCTCATGTAACTGAAACTTGGCCTACTGTTATGAGGTGCCTAAGGGTTGCCATCTGAGAGCCTCCTTGTTGCTCAAATGTGGCCTCTCTCTAAGCCAAACTCAGCATTTGAATGCGTTACCTTCCCCCCAACGTGGGACATGACTCCTGCGGATGAGCCTCCCTAGCAATGGAAGAAATTGTAACAGTGAGGTGGAGACAGTGGCCACTGGTCATTTTCGGGGCAGGGAGGGGAGAGGCAGTCAAAATACAGGGGTTTTTTGGGACTTGGGGATTGTCATGAGTGGCATTGTGGCAACAGATGTAGGCCATTTTACATCAGCATATACCACGCAGAACTGTGTGGGAGAGAGGGTGATCTATGATGTGAAATGCGGTCTATGCTTGGTGGCAAAGCCCCAGGATGTGTATATCCATTGTGGGCGATGTCCCACACTGATGAAGGATGTTGGTGTGGGATGTTGTGGGAGATGTGGGAGGTGGGGAACATGGGAATCCTTGTAATTTCTGAGTAATAATTAGGTAATCTAAGCACCTTTAAAAAAAATATATATATATATAAAATAACATTTATGTAAGAAAATACACATATATGCATATATATTTATATATCATTTTACAAATATTGGTATGTACTGTAAAAAAATCTTGATTTTTATGAACAATAAAAAAAAAAACTTAAAAAAAAAATAAGTTTTTTCCTTCACCAAAGTCCGTTGCCACCTGTTGGAGCAAGACAGCTTTCAACATCTGCCAGAGTTCATTCAGGCTTCTTGGTTTCCTCTCTCCCTGGGGCTCTGTTGCTCTCTGGACTCAGTTCCTCTGTTTCCTCCCCAAGTTTAGCTGTAGACTATGAGGGTCTCTAGGCCTTGCCTCTCTCCACAAGGCCAACTGTGACCCATCAGGTGAATGGCTCATCTCATTTCTCGGAGCCTTCTCTCCTTCCTCAAGACCAAGGTCCTCTGTGCCCTTACTCCCCTGGGCTCCAGCATTAACGCTTAGCAATCAGAACTCCAACATCAAAACTCCAACTCTGTCCTTTGGCATATCTTTTATCTTTGAGACTCTACTCACCAAGATGTGGGCCTCAACACCCTATTGATGTGGCCCAATCAAATCACTAATCATAACTTAATCATGCCCAGATGAACAGACCAGTTTACAAGCATAATCTGATATTTATTTTTGGAATTCATAACTATATCAAACTGACAAACTGCTATAAAAGCACTGTATGAACAAAACTACTGTCAGGTTGGACAAAAAATGTCATTGGTGGGAAAGATTGAAGGGGAAATAGATTTAAGAGGAAAATCATGGAAGCAGAACTGGAATTAAGATATCGTCTTGGGCCAAAAGAGGAACCCCACCCATGTGTACAGAGAGGGTGAGTTTGCCCTGGCAGTTGAAGAGGGTGGATGTTCCCACCCAATGTTCAG
Organism: Cabassous unicinctus; assembly: GCA_029593785.1. Lineage (NCBI taxonomy): Eukaryota > Metazoa > Chordata > Mammalia > Cingulata > Chlamyphoridae > Cabassous > Cabassous unicinctus. The sequence continues at coordinate 7,997 of JAQZBX010100788.1, read as the reverse complement.
GGAGAGTATTGCCACCCAGGGTATAGAGAGGGTGGAGCGTGTATGCCAAAGGTTAGGCACGATGTTGTCTTCACTTCACTGTACTAGGGGCACTAAGACTCTAGTACATAGATTGGGTAAAGTGTTGCCATCTCCCCCATGCTCTAGGAGGGTGAGGTCTAGTGCTTGGTCACCACTCAGATGCTTGATGAGGATGGAACCAAGAAAATGGCCATAGGACAAGCCTGTGGAAAGGGTGAGTCCCATGTAGCCCCAAGGAGAAGAAACCATTGTCTTAAGAATGACTCTCAGATTTTGATATCCAATGAAATATGTCCTACTGAACTGTAGAGGATCTATGACTCATGTTTCCCTCCCTATTTCTCTTATGGTAATGAAAATGTTTATCTTTTGTCTGTCTATTTGTGTATTGGAAGCAGATAAATGGTTTTGTAATGTTCAGAGGTCTACAGCGAGACGGGACTTTGCCTCAAGACAAAATGCATTTCTTTAAACTAATCTTGATATGGCTTTGTACTTAGCATTGTAATGATTTAAGATTTTTTTAGAATATTATGTCTTTTTGGATTTCAGAGGGTAGAGTGTAGCAGTTTGGCATTGTTTGTGAATTCCAAAAATAGATACTGAATTATGTTTGTAAACCAGTCTGTACCTAGGCATGATTAAATTTTGATTAGGACTTTGATTGGGCCACATCAGTAAGGAGTTGACTCCCCTTGGTGGTGGGGACTCACAGATAAAAGTCATGGCAAAAGACAGAGTTGAAAGTTTTTGAGCTGGAGCCCAGGAAGTAAGCACACAGAGGAGCAAAGCAGTTGAGCTGAGAGAGAATCAAGACCTGGGGAAAGAGAGTCAGTCACCTAATATTCAACAAATGGTCTTGTGGAGAGAAGTAAAGCCTAGAGAGCCTCATAAACTACAGCTGACCTTGTGGAGAAATCAGAGGAGCTGAGCCAAGAGAGGAATGAGCCCTGGGAAGAGAGGAATCCAGGAAGACTGAACCCTTGCAGACTTCGGCAGCCATCTTGCTCCAACACGTGGCAATAGACTTTGGTGAGGGAAGTAACTTACACTTTATGGCCTAGTAACTATAAGCTTCTACCCCAAATAAATACCCTTTATAAAAAACAACCAGTTTCTGGTGTTTTGCCTCATCATCTCTTTGGCTGATGAATACAATAACTATAGAATTCTCATATGATCCAGCAACCCCAGTACTAGGTATATACCCAGAAGAATTGAAAGCAGGGACATGAACAAATAGATGTACACCAATGTTCATAATGGGATTATTCACAATTGCCAAAAGTTAGAAGCAACCCAAGAAGTGTCCATCAACAGATGAATGAATAAGCAAAATGTGGTATATACATAAAATAAAATATTACCCAGCTATAAGAAGGAATGAAGTATTGACACACATGAGAACATAGATAAATCTCAAAGACCATGTGTTGAGTGAAGTAAGCCAGTCACTAAAGGACAAGTGCTGCATGACCTCACTGATATGACTGATATATTGAGCAGACTCACAGAAACAATCTGGGCAGAACCCATGATAAGGTGGAAGGGGGTGGTTTGGCAGTGGATGGGGGTGATGGTGGTGCAGGGATATGTGTGGGGTCAATAGTGTTGGAATGTGAGGGTGAGCAGTGTTGGGGGGTATGATTTGGACTATCCATGGGACTGAGAGGAGGGTTGAAGGAAGAAGCATGTGAACTTTGAGGAGGTTTATGTCAGTGGTTGAAAATACAACTGTGAGAATTTTCTTTTGGTGAATGTGGCAGGGAAGGGTCACTGGTGCAGGGTGTCCATGATGGGGGCATGTGTGGGAAAGGGTTCACCTGGGGCAAGTTTTTATGGAATATGAAATTTTTCATTTTGTCATAGGGTGTTGCATCACTGGGTGGATGCTCACAAAATAAACAACAAAATATTACATTCCCATGGGGGATCTGCTACATTATCAAATACAGGGGCAAGAATATCTCGAGTATATAGGCAGTGCTTAATAAAAGACAACAGACAATATGCCAAATCCTCAATATTAATGCATATAAATATGAACCTTATTCTTGATAAATTGATACAGTGGTTATAATAAGTTCTGAGGGGAGGGGGAGAGAAAAATTGTTGGAACATAGGGCATGATTTTGCAATGACAGGCACAGGCCATTAAACATTTTGTCAAAACCTATAAAATTGTACAGTGCAAAGTGTAAACCAAAATGTAAACTATTGACCATGGTTAGTAGCAATGCTTCAATGTTTGTTCATCAATTGTAACAAATGTACCATACTTATGAAAGATGTTATTAATAGGGGAAATTGTGAGAAGGGATGGTATGAGATATACAGGAATCTCCAATATTTTCTATGTGACTTTTCTGTAACCTAAACCTTCTTTGAAAATAAAGAAAAAAAGGTAAGAATACACTGGGAGAACATATAGAAGAAATTTTAACCATACATAAATGATAACAGATCTTATGGTGATGAAAGCCACAATGCATGAATATTTTTTTGGCTGTGTTTTGGGGGAAGTTTTGAGTTACAGAAAAGTTACAGCTATAGCAGGGGAGGATCACTGCTGCAATGTATCAATGGTGTGGGGATGTGTGAGGAAGGATGTACCTGGGACATACCTCTGTGGAACATGAATGTGTTCATGTTATTGTGGGGTGTTATCTCAGTGCATGGAGACCCACACAATAACCAGGATAATATTAAATTCCCATCTTGGAGAGTCCTGCTACATTATCTAGTAGAGTGACAAGAATCTCTAGAGTATATGAACAGTGCCTAGCGAAGGAAGACAGACCAATATGCCAGGCCCTTGATATACATGTTTGTACTTATGATCCTTGTTCTTGTGAAATTGAAACTTAGCTTAGCAATATATATTGCCTAAGAGTTACCTCAAATGTGGCCTCTCCCTAAGCCAAACTCAACATATAACTTACTGCCTTCCTCCCGGCATGCGACATGACTCCCAGGGATGAGACTCCCTGACATGGAAGGATTATTACCAAGCACCAACTAGTGATGCATTTGTTAAAAGACCTTGACCAAAAGGGGGGCATATTAAATACAAAAGACTTTTTATGGTTAAGAGATTTCATAGTGAGCTGGGAAGTCATTCCAGATGGTATGCTTATGCCCATCTTAGGAGAATCTCACTGACTGCCACAGTAAACAATGCCTCAAGCAGGGGTACTTCTGAGGGCTCTAGAGACATCTGGATGCTATAGACAAGGCAGACAACCTCAAGATATCAGCATCCTGTTGTTGGGCCTTACCTTAGTGTACATGTTAACCTGTTTCCCCAATGTAGCAGAGTTAGACTTATTTATAATTTGCCTGCACATGGTTCTTCTACTCTTTTTGTTTTAACCTACTATTAGCACTGTAGCCTTTAAATATATGTTCCAGAGACATAAATCATTACTTTAAAAAAAATTCTTATTGCTTTAGACATCTGATACTGAGGTAATTATTTTTATTATTATGCTTGGAGATGAAGACATCTTTCCTTATGGCAGCTTTTAGTGTGGGGGCTTGCATTAATCTAGCCAGGAGTTAGACTATGTCTGAATTTTGCTGTTTCTATGCTTACCCTCAGTCTTCAAAGATTTCTGATTTCTTTAGTGATACTTGTTTTTACATTGTGAGCTAATTAGCCAGAGTGTTTTTCTGAACATCTGTCACCTCTTTGCTTTGGTCTTCCTCCTTGTCTTTTCCTCCTCATCTTTGCACTGTTCCCAGAAAGAAACTGTATTTGCAGCTCTGATGAATGTATTTCACTGTTAGGTTTACTCCACACTTGTTAGTGTGGTATGGACTGTGGGCAGCAGGAGAAGGAGTTATTTTTTGATATTCTATTAAGCTGGTCTTAGGCAGGTAATATGAATTTGGTCTGTGGCCTTCACAAGTGTTCCTGCACTTTCTCATGGGTACAGTTTCTTCCCCCTGTTCCTCTCCCCAAACTATATGGATTTCCATCAGGGCTTTTAGCCTACAATTTCATGGTTCTTCTCACTGAAGTCCGAGGCTTTGTCCTAAAATAGAGATATGGGAGATGGGTTGGGACATAACTTCATAGGTAATTGCTTTTCCATTACCACAGCAGCTGCTGTCTACTATATTGTTGTGGTCCTTCCTTGAAGGATTACTTTGATTACTTTAGGGGAAAGGGTATAAGTAGAGTGTCAAAGGGGATGCTAGTCACCTCCCACAGCCAGCACCAGGGGAGATTCTTGCTCAGGATTCTCCCTGATTCTATCTTTGAGAAGCTGGTGGAATTCCTGGAGGAAGAAACATGTGGAAAAGATTCCAACCCCCCATCTTTCTGGAACTTCTAGAAGTTTCATACTCCCCTGCTAGTCCACACTCAGCATTTAGCAATTCATTAAAATTCTCTATCTGAATACTGAATCTTTTTACAGGCTTATAAGGAAGGTGCTAAGGGTGATTTTTTCCACAGATAAACAATTTGGTTTCTGTTTCTCTTTGCTGGCACCTGTCTCCCTGTAGATTTAAAAGAAAGTGGATTGTACTATCACCTTATTTTTGCATGTTTTTTTTTTTCAAAGAAAAAGTCATTACTCTGCAGTTCATCCAGCTTTAGATCTTGCTATAAGAATGAAAATGATGGTTCTGCCAGCTCTCTGTATTTCAAGCTTAAATAGATTCTCTTGATTATTTATTATTTTGCTTAACCAACTCAGTAATTCTCCCAAAGTCACCAAATAAAAATATTTCAGTTTAATATGTTATAAATTCTTTAGTGTTTTCTATTTATGGTCGTATTTTCCCTTTGTTTACTCTGTAGGGAAAATCCCCATACTTACTTATTCACATGCAGTATATGTTTGAGCTGTTGAATGAAGTTTCTTCTCAGAATAATCAAAGAAATAATGAAAAAGTATATTCTGCAGATAATCAACTATTCATAACAACAATATATAGATAAGAAATGTAGTAGAATGTTTCATAAATTTCACTCTATACATTATGCAATTTTGAGATTATTTGATACATTTATTTATCATCTATATCATGGTTACATATATATATGTCAGATATATATATACATGTTTGACCAACTAATTGCAGTATATAATGAATTTGGGTGCATTATACTCTATGTAATTTATATCCCATTCCAAAAATTAATAATAATTAGAACTGGGAATTTATAATAATTATAAATATTATTAATATTTATAATAATAATTATACATATTTTGATATTTATAAATATTAGAACTATAATAATCATATCATCAAGTACAGAGGTTCTGAAAGGAGGGAGAGGAAAGAATAAGTGTAACATAAGGGCATTTTGGGGACATTGGAATTGTACTGCAAGACATTGCAATGACAGATAGAGGCCATTACACATTTTGTCAAAACCTATAATTGTTCAGGGCAAAGTGTAAAGTATAAGTAAACTGTAAGTTCACTATAAATAAACTATGAGTTTAAAATATAATGCCCATGGAGAGTGGCAGTATTTCTATATGCGTTCATCAATTACAACAAATGCAACAAATGTACCACACGAATGAAAGACGTTGTTAACATGGGAAAGTGTTGGAGGGGTGGGGTTGGAGTATATGGGAATTCCATGTTTATGATGTAACATATATGTAACCAAAAGCTTCTTTAAAAATAAAAAAAAATATTTAAAAAATAATGAATCTTTCATAGAGATTTAAAAAATTAATACTTACAGAGTTCACAAGTGGTCTTTATTGTGGGCTAATCAATGCTAGAAAAAAATGGAGATACTGGATTTCCAAATGAATTCATGGTGGAATATCTTGAGGTTGAACAAACTCAAGAATTAAAAGAATTAAGTGATTCCAGCAATGAATAACATAAATACATATAAAAGCAACAAATGACAACTTCTGGTTGACTTTAGTCATCATCATATAAAAATACAATGAAGGAATATGTTAAAAGGTTATTGATATATGCTGCAATTTTCAATAATCAGTAGAGGTATGCTTTTATAGGAGACAAGCAATATTTTATACAAAAAAAGCAATTTTAAAATCAATTTTCTTGATACATATTAATAAAGCATAAATCCATTCAAAGTATGCAATCAATGATATTTGGATATTTGATGTAATCATACAGTTGTGCATTCATCACTTAAATCATTTTTAGAGCATATTCATTATTCCAGTATTAATTAAAATAATACTAAAATTCAAAAACCACCTAACAAAACAAATAAACCTCACCACCTCTCAGTTTTTCTATGCTTCCCCTGCTGTACATAGCTGTTATTCTGTTTCCTTCTTTTCAGTTTATTAGTATTTGTATTTTGTAAAAAGGGTCTTATATATGCAATATCATCCATATTCGTATTTTACATGAGGTTTCACCACATTGTACAGTCCCATGTTACATTTTTATAGCTTTCCGTCTAGTAGTATACATGTCCTTAGGCTTTCCCTTTCAACCACTGTTATATGCATATAATAGATCTGCTATTCACAAAACCCGTGATGTACTCTCATCATTTCCTATCATTTTCCAAGATTTACAAACTTTTAACCAATTCTGCACAGATTAACCATAAGCTTTCCATTCTCTACCCTCATTATATTTTCTGGTGTCCTATATTCTAATTATTCACTTCATGAGTTTACATAATATATTTAGTTCTTAATAGGGCAATCATACAGTATTTGTCCTTTTGTGTCTGGCTTGCTTCACTCAACATAAAGTCCTCCAGGTTCAACCATGTTGTCATATGCTTCACACCTTCATTTCTTCTTACAGTCACAATATATTCCATTGTCTGTGTACACCACAATTTGTTTATCCATTCATCAGTTGAGGAAACACCTTGGTGCTTTCCAACATTTGGCAATCGGGAATAACATCACTAACAACATTGGTGTACAGATGTCACCAATGCAACTGCTCTCAGTTCTTCTGGGTATATACTTAGCAATGTTATTCCAAACAGTACTCCAAAGAGGCTGTACCATTCTACATTGCCACAGCCAATGAATAAACATTCCTATCTCTCCACATCCTCTCCAACATTTACAGTGTTCTGACTTTTTAATAGTGGGCAGTTTATAGGAGTGAAATGATATCTCATTATAGTTTAATTTGCATTTCTTTAATCGCTAGTGATGTTGAACATTTTTTCATGTTTCTTCACCATTTGTATTTCTTCTTTAAACAACTGTCTTTTCAAGAATTTGCCCATTTTTAAACTGAGTAGTGTGTGTTTTTATTACTGAATTGTATGATCTCTTTGTATATCATGGATATTAAAACCTTATCAGATAGGTGATTGCCAAATATTTTCTCCCAATGAGACTTTTCACTCTTTTAAAAAGTTCTTTGAGGTGCAGAAGTGTTTAATTTTGAGGAGGTCCCATTTATCTATCTTTTTCTTTTTTTTCTCATGCTTTAGATGTAGTGTTTAAGAAAGTGCCACCTATCCAAAGACTTGAAAATGTTTTCCTCCAGTTTTTTGAGGAGTTTTATCATTGTTGCTTTTATATTTAGTTCCTTGATCCATTTTGAGTTAATTTTTGTATGAAGTGTGAGATAATGTTCCTCTTTCTTTCTTTTGGATTTGGCCATCCATTTCTCCCAGGACCATTGCTTGAACAGGCTGTTCTGGCTCATCTGGGTGTGCTTAACAGTCTTGTAAAAACATCACTTGACTGTACATGTGAGGATCTATTGCTGAGTTCTTGATTTGGTTCCATTGGTCAATCTGTTGTCTCTATGCCAGTACCATGCTCTTTTTTCCATAGTAGTTAAGTAATATGCTTTTATGTCAGGAAGTGAGAGTCCTCCAACTTTGTTCTTTTTTAAGCCATTTTTGACTATTCTGGGCACCTTACCCTTCCAAATAAATTTGATGATTGGCTTTTCAATTTCTGCAAAAAAGGCTGTTGGGATTTTTATTGGGATTGTATTGAATCGGTAAATCAGTTTGATTAGAATTGACA
>JAQZBX010100787.1:0-11328 GCA_029593785.1 Cabassous unicinctus | reverse complement strand
ATAGTCTCATCCATCTGCCCTATGTGATCTAAGCCCCCTCTCAATTAGAATTTGAATGAGCATCACCATCCCAGAATCCTCAGGATTGGGGAATGAATGATGGACTAGAGCAGACTTACTGGTATTCTAGTATAGATCTATTGTGATTCTAGCAATGGAAGAAGTTTTATCATTGATGTGAAGGCAGTGGCCACTGGAGGTTCTGAGGGGAGGGAGAGGGAAAAACAGGTATAATATAGGGACATTTTTGGGAGTTGGTATTTGTCCTGAATGACATTGCAATGACAGATAAAAGCCATTATATATCTTGTCATAACTTATAAAACTGTGCGGGAGAGAGTATAAACTACAATGTAAACTATAATCCATGCTTAGTGGCAATGCTCTAAAATGAGCTCATCAACTGTAACAACTGTACCGCACTAATCAAGGAAGGATGTTGTTAATGTGGGGAAATTTTGGAAGGGTTGGGAGCAGGTCATATGGGAGTCCCCTAATTTTCTATATAATATTTATGTAATCTAAGTATCTTTTTAAAAATTTTAAAAAAAATTTATTTTAAGAAATCAATTATTGATTTGTTTTACTAGTCCAAAATGAAAATTGATATTTGTATATTGAACTAATTTTGAAATCCTGCTAAACTGACTCATTTTTAAAAATGTCACCCAGATAAGAATTATAACTGTTTGTATTATAGATGATATGATCAAGTAGAAAATCTGAATGAATATATAGAAGCCACTATAAGTTATATTTATGAGAGAAATACTGGTCTAATAAAATGAGATCTGGAAGTGTTTGCATATAATTGGTATTATTTATTCATTAGTATTTAATAGAAAGCAATAGTTAATCAACCTGAACTTTGAGTTCCATGGTGGTAAGATTTCACATAAAAAATAGAATATATTTATTGTTATTATTATTGAGATTCTCAATCATTTATTTGTAGTGACCCTTGGTAACTTACCTCATTGAAAGTAGATTTTCCATTCTATTTAATTTCTTGAATTTGTTTTCTTTAATGTGTACAATTTCCCTTTGTTATCATTTTAAAAATCTATGGATATGCACATGTGGCCCTAAAGGTTTCTGGCTTATATGAATACTTCCAAAGAACCAACTTTAGATTTGTTGATATTCACTATTTAAGAATGTTAAGGTATTTTTTTACTTTCCTTATTTTATTATATGCTTCTCTCAGTGTGGTTTGGATTTAGTTTTTCTCTTCCTACATCTTATTACCTAAGTTACTTAGATTATTAGTTACCAAAATTCCTTGTTTTTAAATCTTAGTCATGATAAATCTCTATATGCATAGATTTTTAAATAAAAGCCAGAAACCTTTTGCACAACCAATAAAGAAAAGAGAAAAAAGTTTCTAACATAAACATTTGAAATCTGATGTATTGATGATAGTAGTACAAAGTTGCAGAAAAACTTTGAAATATGGTGTGGGAATGCTTTGGTTAAACTATCCTTGAAACTGTTTAAACCTGCTTTGCTGCACAAGCAAAATACTGTTGCATGGGAAAAAGCTGCTGTTATCAGTTCCTGCTGAAAACAATGAGGGCTTTCTTACTTTACATTGTTACTTAATTAGAGCTTTCTGCCTCACCATGATCTCCTGTGAAATAAAACCTTTCTGAGCACTTTAACATTCAGCAATTGCTTGGGCATGCCTCCTGATATAGCTGACTGCATATATATTGAAGGAGATCAAATAAATGGGACCTCCCTGCAAAGAGTACAGAGCTTCAGAGTGTTTTCATTTCATTCCCATGGCAATATGGAAGGACAACATCTACTCTCACTACTGTAAATTTAGTTTCTGGGCCTGAAGATTCTCATGTGTAAATCTTGCAATTTGGAACCAGAGATAAATTCAATTAAAGCTTCATAATTTGGATGAATTTGATGGAGTGACTGAAAGAAGCATATTTACATGGTGGATTAGAAAGGAACTTTCAATACTTATCTGAAGAAAAAGGAGAATTCATGAAGAAAGTCATGACCAAGTTACATATAGTTTTAGCAGTTGGAAAAAACAAATAGGTGTAAGTAAGCTATTATGCACCCAGCCAATCCTAATATTCTAGGTGTAATTGTGATACTGTAAGTATTTTACATATGTTAGCTCATAAATTTAACTCAGAAGTTATAATAATATGGAATTGGAAATAAATAATAATAAGGAAAGCAACACAAAAGATTTAAATTTTTGAGGAAGACAATGTAAAAAATCTTGGCAATCCAAACATAAAAACATATGCATGAAAAGAATGGTACCATTGGTAGTCTTTGAGGATATTCAGAGACTGATGCCAGCCATTGGGCCTTCCAAGCTTTTCCCTTCCTTTAGAGGAGAAAATGAAGTCACAGCACACCTTTGCTTCTCACTTCCAAAGATACTGCCAAGCCCTTAGTAAACTTCAGGGAGAAAATCACCAACATCTCTCTCTCCTCACCAAACTGTGGTCCCAGTTGATGAGGGAAGCAAACACCTGTCCTTCATTAACTCAGTTACTATTATGAGTAGAACTATTATGAGTAGAACTATTATGAGTTGAACTAGGAACTTTATATGGTTTATGTCCAAGGTCACACAGCTAGACCACCACAATGACTTATTTTTGATTCTAGACTTAAACTTGGCTTCCATAATGCACCTGACATATCACATTTCCTGCATTTGAGAGAATATTCTAATCAATGGTACTGTAATATATGAACAAGATAAATATGAGGGTTAGAAAAACAGCTGCTAGTCCACTCTTCCTTATGGTAGACCCAATTCACATGATGGTTTAATTTATATTAAAACTGTGAACATGAATAACATAAGTCTCTCGTGGACTTTTAGGTAAAAAGAATAGTCAGTGACATTTAGCAAAATCACAATTTCTGAGAAATTTGATGGTCTATGTAGAAAGTAAAGAAAATAGCTAGTAAAAATCAAGAATACTTTGAAATATTAGGATATGTCAACATAATCATAAGCCTCACAAATTCTTTTATAAAATATTAGAATTGTAAAACTATCTAAATATTTCTTCTTAATAGAAACTTAGCAATAGATGAAGTAGGAAGTGAAGAATGATGGATAGGAAGAGTTTGACCAAGATAAGAAGACTTATAGACTAATGTCACCCTCAGCCTAATTTAGCCTTCAGTATTTCCATCTCGTGTCATCCAAAACTATTAAGCTTCCTTTGCCCTGGTGATATCCAACAGCCTTGGGGTTTAAATAATGTGCTTGTGTGATATGAGTGTTTATAAGCCAGTTAAGATATTTGTTTATTGATATTTATTATGGTGGACATTAAATATTTTAAAACTGAAAACTATATACATTAATGGGCAGGATTTTAAGAATTACACAATTACAACCCAAAACATTTCTTAATTATCCAGAGATTATTAATTATAATTAATAATATCCTTAATTATTCTCTTTCATTTGTCAGATGTTTTTGCAGTCAGCAGTAATTGCACTAAGGGCTAGAAAATGAACGTTAGAAAGAACAACTGGCAAATTAATAACTTGTAATACACCAATTGGTCTTGAGTGTAGGCTTCATATATATTTTCATCATATATTCTGTCAATAAAATTTTGTGATCCTTAAAAGAAACGATAAAGTTTTCTTGGTTTTTAGCTTAGCATTTGCTCTTGGATAGGCTGGTCTTTCCCCAGATTCCTCCTCAAGAAATATAGGACCTCCCATACCATTCTCACACACTCATCAAATGCACACACACAGTGCATAATGGTAGAGGGCTTTCTTCACTATGAAATATGTACGTACTCTCAGGAAGCACATTGCATTAAACCAAATCAAATAGAACTATGAATAACAAATGAGAAATAATTAATTTTTAGAAAAGACAGTTTCATTTTGCTGTTTTTTGTTTTATCCCTAATACTCCAGAGATTTCCATATCTTCAAGAGAAAGAAAAGTTATTTTAGATATGGAAATTGTGCCATGTAGCAAAACATCAGTTGAATAGTTCCAGCACTAAAAGCATAGATTGTTTTTACTGTTTGTTTCCTGAGCCTTCCACTGACTGCCAGGCCAAGGTAAAACAATCAGATAAGGGCTGTGCAGAAGTAATGAGGTCATTCTGATTATGAGATATGAGCCTGGATTAAGATAAATGGTGATATAAGAAGAAAGGCAGGGAAGCGGGTGTGGCTCAGTGGATAGAGCCCCTGTTTACCATATGGGAGGCCCGGGTTCACGTCCTGAGGCCTCCTTGTGAGGGCACACTGACCTGAGCGGTGCGGTGGGCTGATGCAGCAACCTCACTGCAGGAAGCGGGTGTGGCTCAATGGATAGAGCACCCGTTTACCATATGAGAGGCCCCAGGTTCGCTTCCCGGCGCCTCCTTGTGAGGGCAGGCCGGCTCGCGCAGCACCGTCGGCTGATGCCGCAAGACCTCACAGCAAGGGGGAGATAAGCAGACACAGAGAAGACACGCAGCGAATGGACACAGCAGCACAAGCAGCAAGGGGGGGATAAATTAAATAAAATAAATAAATCTTTAAAAAAAAGAAGAAAGGCAAAAGGCCAAGAATAGGTATGTGATTTATGAGATGTGGGCATAAGAGTTAATTGGAATAACAATGCTTCCTTTTTGTATAAAGTAAATAACTAAAAAGACAGTTTAGGTGCCGATAATCTGCTAAGATTTCATTATATACATGACAGTTACTTATGTATATAATGAACTATTTGGCATTTCAGACATCACATATTTAATTATTAATATATATTTGTAAATGATATAAGGGATGTTCTATATAAGTGAGACCAATGTATGCCATTATATTTAAAAAGATAGTATCTTTTGATTCAATTCAGTAAGCATTTAATTAGACTTTATTTTCTGCCAGGCACATTGCTAAAAAGAAATAAAAGGGAAAGATATAAAAAAAAAAATCATAGCATATAACATACGTCTCAGTCAAATTAGGAAAAAATACTTCATAAGCAAGAAACACTAGCGTATTATTTTTAAAAAATAAAATTTCATATAGTAAACTATATAAGAACAGAGGAAGGAAAAGCAAATAATTGTAGAGTATTAATGTTTCTGCAAAATCCTCCTTAATAACATAATAGAAGAACGAGCATGAATAATATGTAAGATGGGAACCATCAGATTTAGTGAAAGAGGCTTCCTACGCAGAAGTAAAAGTAGGAACAAACCCAGAGATATGAAAGATTGTGAGTAAAATGGAGAGGGGTTCAATGTAGCTGTTAAATCATTCCAGCAGAAAGAAAAAAACAAAGAAAGCAAAATAGGGAAAGATTTTGGATTTCTTTCTATTATGTATGCTAAATTTCATGTATTTTAGCCCACATAATCTTACAATATCTTTATTAAACATATTATTACCCCATCTTCATAAATATTTCAAAAACTGAGACTAATCCAAATTGTGTTTTCTTTTGTAATGTAGCCTGGCCCCAATATAAATTAAAATCAGGGGAACACTGGCCTGAAAGTGGATCTTTAAATTATAATACCATCCTACATTAAAATTTATATTGTAAATGGGGAAAGAAATGGGATGAAATCCCATATATTCAATCATTCATGACTCTATCAGAATAAGAATTTACAGAAAAGGTGCAAAATTCAGGTTCAAAGGAAGAGAACTTGGGTGAATCAGACAAAGCCTGTGTTTCCAGATTTTAAACTGGATCATGTTATACATCAATCCCACGTGATGCCTCCTTCAGTGCCCCCATTGTACATGGGAAAGTTGGAATGACATACAGGGATATCCACTAACCTTCTAGGGCCACTGATTCACTCTTATACCTTTCTTTACTAACTGGTTGAAATGGAATTGTCTCTCCCTCCTACGTCTGACAGGGTAATCAATTTGGCCTGGGGAATATTCAATCCCAGGCAGGGAAATCCTTTCTCAGACAAGTCCCTGCATAACTGGATGATTGAGGGAGTTCTACAAGGTTTTTATATGTACATTCCCACTTCTTCAACTCCTAGCTATATAATTGGAAAAACAATAAATTCTCTTATCAAGATGACCCTAAAAAGATGAAGAATCTCTTTACTTTCATTTTTGCTACTCTTAACCCTACCTGGCCAACATTCAGGCCCTCATGAAATGCTTTTCATGCTTGAGGAATGCAGGAAGGTTTTTGAAAAAGCTCACTAGGGGCTGATAGATGGCAAGAATTTCAACCTAACAAGAGATTCATACAAGAGCAGCATTGACCATCCAAGGGGCAGAGCCCAGATGGGACCCAAATGACTCTAAGTAACAGGCCAAAGTAAAATATTATAAATAATATATCATAGCAGGGAAACAAAAGGGATTCCCAAGGCCAAAGATTTTTAAAAGGTACAGGGTACAAAAAGGGCCAAAAGAAAACCAATCTACTTTTCTTGAAAGGGTGTTTGAATCCTACAGAAAATACACTGTTTTGGACCCAGAACTCCCAGAAAGTATGAGGTAAGTCAATATGAGTTTCATTAGTCAATTGTTCCACATATAAGAAAAAATCTACAAAAGCTGGGTAGGGTATTAGGAATGCCTTTGTCTCAGTTGGTTGAGATTGCCTTTAAGGTTTTCAATAACCAAGATCAGACCCAGAAAAAAAAAAAAAACAAGACATGAGGCATCAAACCACTCTGCTGGCAACAGCTTTGAGCTAAAACCTGCCAGGGCCAAAGAAGATATTTATGGATGAAAATAGAATATCGGGAGTAAAGCCCTTGGTGCCCCCAATGCCTCAGGGAAAGAATCATCAGTTGCTAGGAACACAGCAATACACCTACTGCAAAGGGTAACATTGGAAGCAGAATATCCTATTCTCCAGAGAGAAAGGAAGTAAAAGGTCTTCTACAAACCTATTTATTAAATATTCCAGGTTGCCAAAAGTGACCAGGTCTGACAGGGCCCAGGCAACCTCTCCATCCAACTAATCCATTAAAATTTCCCACAGGGATTCCTGGGAATGAAAGACAGGGCCCTCTTTCCATAAGAACCTTGGTTATCACTGAAGTATAAGGGGAAATAGCCCATAAACCCTTTCTACAACCCCTCAAGTCCCTATAGGGAGAAAATAGTCTACAGTTTCCTATATATTCTGAATGCCCTAAACTATTTCTGGCACAGGACTTACTAAACAAACTAAACACATAAGTAAGTTTATATCAGAGAAAATAAATATCGAGGTTCCTCTGAGAAAGCCTGCAGTGTTCAAGGTGCTTTACTACAAGTGGATAGAGAAATACAACCCAGTATTTCTTATGAGGAAGAATGTGAGACCACAGAAATCTAAATGCAGGGACAGGAGATGCAGAGATACAGATTATCAAAATTATACACCATAGGCCACAATGAGCAGGGTGTTACACATTTGCTGATTAATGATGACCATGTAGAGCACGGGTTTGGCAAAAGTAATACAGTGGTTAAAAGCCATGGACACAAAGATAAATATTTTCATACCTGCCAGCAAGTGGATAGTGAGGACCTAAGTCACACATTTGCAAAAGGAAATGTCCCTGACTAGCTGGGGAACCACAATGGAAGTTTAAAAGAAGTCCTTGATGGAGCAGTGACAAAGAAAGCAATTTGTTGGAAAGGAATATAAATTAAGTGAGATAGTCCAGTGTGAAGTTTCAGATTTGTTTTACATTTTGAAAAAGGAACTACTTAAAGGCCCAGTCAACAGAGTCCTGACATATTCCATGCATCTGTGCATTGAAATTCCCATGTATATGGAAAATATGGGTCATGGCCTTGTACCTTTTCTCAAATGAAAATAAAACCAAAAGAGTGCATAGAATACCACTTGGGTTTGATTATCTGTTCAGGGATTGCACAAATTGGCCATATCTAACCTTGTGTAGCTTATGGAATTGCCATAATACCCAACATCTTAAAGGGGCCAAAATGTCATATTTAAATGGAGCATTTTACATAGTGGGATTTGTTGTATCAGATCTCTTGGATTGATGATGTGGGGACAAATGTTATCATAGTGAGAGTAAACTCTGGGTCAGTCATATGGGTTAACACATAATGAATTTGACCACCATGGAATAGATCTGATCTGTTTACAATATTTGTGACATTAAAACATGGCACGGGTGACAAAGACTGTAACAGCCTGACCCTATAAATATGGGTGATTTTGCTAGCTTGATTGTAAGACACTGTAAGTTCTGGAATTCCTAAATAATTGGTCACTGGCAGGAAAAAAGGATTATTTGAATCATGAAAAGGTTGGGTTTTATAATGGCAGATGCAAGAATCAGGTCGATATGCCCCTTTTGCCAATGACCTGGGAAAAGCTAATGATAACATTGTCTTTCCACACCATGGTAAGGAAGAATAAAGAGGCAAATAACAGTTAAGCATCTTTGGTGGTAGCCTTTTCTAAACAATATGAAAAAGTTATGTAAAAGTGTGGAAACAGTAAAAATGCAAAAATAATTATAAAGAATAATATGATAAGGAGTATGAGAAAAACATTGGGGTTAATGGAGTCTTGTTCCATCACTGGGAGCAGAAACTGTCCACCTCATGAAGCCAACTATTTTCTCACCTTAGCAACTTTTAGTTGTAGGTCTCTGGTTTGGTCACAGCTAAAATTGGAAAGGGCATCTTTTTTAAGCTGTTAGATGTGAACACAAGTTTCAATCTCTTCTAGGTTAACTGCAGTGTCAGAAGTTAAAAGTACCTGGTAACATGATTTCCAGCGTGGTTGAAGGGTTCTATTGCATTGATATCACTTCCAGAATACCTAATTGCTGGAAGTTAAGGTATGAGTAGTCTGAGGTAGACCTGGAAATGCATCATTTACCTGTTGCATATATCCTTTTGCATAATTCATTAGAGATTCATAATTTTCCTGCTGGGCAAGCAGAAAATCAATGTTAAGATCATTGACATAGGTGTTCCAGTGATAAATTCAAAAGGAGAAAGTTTATGTTTCCCCAGAGGTTTGCTTTGAATGGTCATAAGGGTCAGTAGAAGAACTTTGGGGCATGCACACTGAGATTTCCTCAGTTATTTAGATAGCTTATTTTTTAATATTCCATTTGTTCTCTCTACTTTTCAAGAGGATTGACAGTAATAGGGAGAATGATAATGCCAACTTGTCTGCAATATCTTGGTCAAAGTTTTAATGATCTGCCCACTAAATGAATGCCTTGGATACTAGAAATAATAACCAAGTCAAGAATATATTTTTTAAAAAAAGTTTTTAGCAACTGTTACAGCATCCACTTCATTACAGGAAAAGGACTCTGTCATGTAAACAGACAATGCCTAAGACATATTTATATTTCATCTTGGAAGGCAGTTGAATATAGTCTAGATGTCAATGCTCTAGACTTTAGAGCATCCACAGGGTGGTGGTATATAACTGCTAGCAACTGGGATGATTTTTCTCAGACCAGGCATTTTTTTTTTATATGCAGTTAGCAGCCTTATGTGAATTTCTCCACTGATGCATATTTAGTATTTAAGCCATCTGGTTGATTGGCACCATGCCTGAGAGAAAGAGTGTAAAGTTTAAGGGCTGGTTCCTTTAAAATTCAGTAAATACCAATCAACTTGTTTCCCTAAAAATCTGTTGGGTTAAAAAAAGTATCCTTCATTCAAAAAAATTTGTTTGTCAGCCATAGGGGAATTTCTTATTTTGCCCTCAGGTGCTCTAAGCATATTTGATGAAAATTAGGCATTGGCATGTTTTTTTTTAAGCAGTTTTTTTTTGTCAGAATAATATTTTGAAATATTATTTTTACATTAGAAACATTAGAGGATTACAGATAATTCATGGAAAAGTACAATGTTCACATGTACTCTGCTATTGTTGAAACTTTGCATTTGTGTGGTACTTTTATTTTTAATTTTAAAAGATGCTTAGATTATATAAATGTTATTTAAAAAATTACAGGGATTCCCATGTTCCCCACCTCCCACAACTCCCATAACATCCCACATAAACATCTTTCATTAGTGTGGCACAGCACCTGCAATGGATATACACATCTTGGGACTTTGCCACTAAGCATGGACCATATTTCTCATTGTAAACCACACTCTGTCCCACACAGTTCTGCATGGTATATGCTGATGTAAAATGGCCTATAACTGTCATTGTAATGTCACTCAGGATAATTCCCAAGTCCTGAGAAAGCCCCTGTATTACAACTGCTTTTCCCTTCCCTGCCCCAAAAGCATCCAGTGGCCACTGGCTCCACCTCATTGTTGTAAATTCTTCCATTGCTTGAATCATAATATGTCTACAACAGAATACCATTAAGTCCACTCTAATCCAAAGCTTTTTCCCCAATCCTGAGGAGTTTGGCATGGTGATGTCCACTCCACCTCCAAGTGAGAGGGGGCCCATATCCCATGGATATGATGGATGTCATTATTCTGCCTGCAGCTGCAGGCTCGCTCCATTCCCTGGGATGGCTGTTGTCCATCATCGTCTCCTCACCAGGTGACGGGTGAGTCCATTGAAATGTAGAGTAAGAGTTGCAGCTCCACTGAGATTCCAGGCAGAGCTGGCACATGGGCAAGCCAGAGGCTCCAGTCTCTGGAAGTACACCTACAAACTCCAGCATCACATATAGGTTTGAATACAAGGGACTGATGGACCATGGGCAGGGAGGACTTATTTGAGTCCAACTCTGTCACTCTCAGGAGCACAGAGTCCAAAGTAAAGACCACTGATAGGGCATCAATCTCTGGATCTACCAACCCCCCATATAGGAAGTGGGTGTCTCCAGAGCCCTCAGGAGTCCCTCTTTGTGGGGTGATATCCATTTTGGTATTCTATGAGATCCTACTGAGGTGTGCGTAAGCATTACCTCTGGGATGACATCCCGATTTTCTATGAAGTCTCTTAGCCACATCAACTCATTTGTCTTTACCTTTTCCCCTTTTATTCACAGTCTTTTTCCAGTCATATTGCCAGGTGGCACTTGGTATTAATCCTTCATTGCCTTGGAGGCTTAGCCCCGGGGGTCATTTCCCATGCTGGGGGGAAGGTAATGCGTGGGGCAAGACCAAACTCAATTGGTCAGTTTGACTTAGAGAGAGGCCACATTTGAGCAACAAGGAATCTCTCAGTGGCAACCCTTAGGCACCCCAAACAGTAGGCTAAGTTTCAATTACAAGAGCAAAGACTCGTAAGGCCAGTCACAAATAACAAGAACCCATCAGTGGACCGTCCGCCTTTGCCAGACACTGCCCCTGCACACAGGGGACTGTTGCTGCTGCCTTGGAGAATGTGGCAGAGCTCTCCAGGCTGGGAATTCAGT
>JAQZBX010100786.1:0-11327 GCA_029593785.1 Cabassous unicinctus | reverse complement strand
GGAAGGTTAAAAGACAGAATATAAAAGGTTTAGAATAGAACCTGCTACATAGTTAGTGTTTAATAAATGTTAGCTGTTATTATCATTATTTTTTTTTACTCTAGTCTCCTCACCTCTAATTCCATTTTCTCTTAGGAAAGACAAATTCTGATCATATCATGCCTTTTATGAAATTCTTCAAAAGTTGCTCTTGGATAACAGGATAAAAGGTAAATTTCTTAGCATGGCCTACCAGAATCTTCCTGATCCAACCCTTACTTACCAGTCAAGCTTTACGTTCTGCAAATCTCTATCTTGAATTTTTAGCTAAAGCAATTCTGAAATAATGTGTATTTCCACAACCACACAATGCTTTGATGTCTGTGTCTTGGTTAATGTAGTCCCTTTTCCTGGAAGGTTCTCTTTCCATTTGTTTGTCTAGAGAATTCTTTCTCATGCTTCACGTCTAAGCAAAATTGTGGCCTCTTCTGTAAAAGCCTCCCTGGCTTCCTTATGCTTCTATTAGACTTTGTACATACCTCCATTATTGCACTTAGCATATTGGGTTGTGATTATTGGCTTGACTGTAAAATCCCAGGGCAGGGACCATGGATTTTCTTGATTGTATATTCAATACTTAGTACAATGCCTGACATGTAGCAGAAGCTCAATAAATGTTAGTTGAATGAATGAATGAATGGATTGCATGACTTAATAACTATTGCTAATGTTTACCTGATTCATAGCTGAAACTTGATTTCTTGAGCTTTTGTCCATTCAAATAAGCATATTTCCCCTAGAAATGTCCCAAGAAAAACAAAAACAAAGAAATAAAAATCCCCAAGGGATTTTTAAAAGAATTTGAACATCAGCTATTCTTCACATTTAAAATACTGAAATTTAAGAAAATGATTTAAGAAATTATTTTAAGATCCATTTAAAATAAATAAACATGCTTTATTGGGTCTATATTACATATATCATTTATATATATGTACATATACATACAATGGTTCAGAAAATCCACAGGTATCCTGAAATTAACTGAGGAAAGCCCTGATCAACATGGAAGGTAATTGACTGAACAGCTAAAAAGAATACGTGTTTTTTTTTTTTACAATAAAGTTAACTATAGGAAAACAGTTTTTAGAGATTTAGAAGGCAGACAGCAGGTTCTCTGCATACATGCACCTCTTTTGACTTGGCCAAGAACTCTACCTGCTTAGGCAATTATACAGGGAGATAAATCCAATAGAGTAGACTTTTCTTATTTTTTTTCCAGGTCTGAGAGCTGAGCACAAGCCACCAGAAGTACATTTCCTGACACTGATGGGATGGTGAAACAGGGTGGAAAATAGTACCTTGTTCTATCAAAATAAAGGTGCCATGCTATTTTTCAGGGTAAATTAGATATTTGTGATCATTTGATGTACTCACATTGCCCAACAGATTTCAAAGGACATGACTTTAACAAAAAACCTCCTTGAAAGACTGATGGTCTCCTAAATCTTTGGGCTATCCATGTGCCAGTTGGGCCCTGAATCTCAACAGAGTTGCAACACCTACTCTCCAATTCATTGAACTCACCCAGGACAACTAACAAGGAGATGGACAATGACCATCCCAAGGAACAGAGAGACTCTGCAACTGCAAGCAAGATAGTCCCATCCATCAGCCCCATGGGATCTAAGCCCCCTCTCAATTAGAGGCGGAGTGGGCATCACCATCCTAGAATCCTCAGGATTGGGAAATGAACGATGGCCTAGAGTAGACTTACGGTTATTCTACTAAAGACTTATTGTGATTCTAGCAATGGAAGAACTTTTATCATTGTTGTGGAGGTAGTGACCACTGGAGGTTCTGAGGGGAGGGAGAGGGAAAAACAGGTGTAATAGGGGGGCATTTTTGGGACATTGGAATTGCCCTGCATAACATTGCAATGATGGATACAGGCCATTATATATTTTGTCATAACTTATAAAATTGTGCAGGACAAAGTATAAACTATAATGTAAAGTATAATCTATGCTTAGTGGCAATGCTCCAATATGTGTTCATCAGTTGTAACAAATGCACCACACTAATGAAGGATGTTGTTAATGTGGGAAAATGTGGGAGGGGTGGGGAGTAGGGCATATGGGAATCCCCTTTGTTTTTTATGTAACATTTATGTAATCTAAAGTTTTTTTTTTTTAATTAAAAAGTGTTAATAAAAAAACCCCAAAAAACTGATGGTCTAAATTTGTTTATTGACTTTTTTGGGTAAAGTATGTAGAATTAAGTTTGCTATCTATGTTACACTTAAGGGGACATTGTTTTTTCTGGTTCTATGTTGAGGCTAGTGAAAAAAATTAATTCCTGATGTAAGAGTACTAAACTATCCCAAAGCAATTAAGAAGTTTCTTTTTTAAGGTACTTAGTATACTGGATGTAGATGTTAACATAGTAGCACAATGCCCTGCACACAGCAGGTGCTTACTAAATGTTTATAATGCCACTGTACCACAAAGAAGAACACCGCAGTTCACATGCTACATTTTAGCAGTGATACTTAAGTGAGTCTGTACTTTATTATGCATTTATCATAGAGCATGGCAAATGATGTCACTTTCTATCTTAATTATGTAGAATTCATTTAGGAAGGCTTTAGTAAATTTCCTGCTTGAGGAAATCTCTTTTCAAACTCTGATAACTTTTTAGAACAGTTGAGCCAGTTAACACAGTGCTAATGAAGCCAAGAATGTGGATTTCATCCCTATAATGACAAGTTGGCAACCTGCAGAGGCAATCTACATGGTGACCAGAAGTTGCACCCTGAATTTTTCTGCTGCTAACTTTCCAATGCAGATTACTGATGACTGGTCACAAAGGGGATAGGGTGAGTCATTACGGCTGTCTCTGCTCAACCCATCAGCACTAGTAGAGAGATGATTCACAAAAGCCCAATTTGATGCTTTCTCTGCAGGGCACAGGTATGTACCTTGAAGCCCTTTTGGCTCACCATTTAGGATGCTTATTAACCTAAGGGCTATCAAATGGGAATGCACAAATTGCTTCAGATAAATCAGTAGTATAAGAATCTGGGCAAATATAATTCTCAAATTTTGGATCTGTTTCACAAATTTTACAAAATCTAAGGCCCACTACTTTACTTTTGCTAGCTTACGAACTGTTACGTATATTCCCCAAGCTTACAGTATGGCAGCACATCATAACTGATGGTATGAGCAACAGCAAACTGAAGCAGCACAGGACTAAACTGGGTTCACATTTCAATTTGCATAAAGTCTTTCTATGGGATGTTAATTTCAGGCAATAAAGCTCTTTTAAATGGTCATTTAATGAACAAGTCATTTTATACTGAACAAGAAAATAATTTCATACTTCATTTGATTTTTTTGCATCTAAGACAAAAGAAATGGTTACTTGCCTCTTGCTTCAGAATATCCTGTGGAGATTGTCTTGGAGCATTTATCGGTTTAGCAAAAATGTGTGAAGTCTGAGGAGAGGTATTTGTAATTCCTGGGGGAAATAAGAGGTACATTTAAATATGAGAAAATGATATAGTTAGGACAAGGGTGAAATTTTAATGCATGGGGTTGCATCAAAGTTCTCCTTGCTGGGCTGCCATAATGTCTAGCATTGCCCCAGTCAAGGATTTATTTATTCAAATTAAGGTAGTATCTCCAAGTATAAGATGACCTTTTTTTGGAGTTCCCTGCCTACAAGCTTCCAGCACCTCACCTTCCAGTGGCTCACTTCAGCTGGTCCTAACTTACTTTGCCAGCTTAATCTTCTACCATTCCCCACATCCCCTCCAGAATGAGTTATTTTGCACTTTATTCCGTAAGCAAGGAGAAACCACCAAGGACCTTTGAATAGAGAAATTATATGCTCAAAGATGTATGTCTGGAAGATTACTTTCACAGCAAAATGTAAGGCAGATTAAAACGAGAAAGAAGAGATAGGAGGCAAGTTATTGCAATAGTTAAAGGCAGGGGTGGTATGAACGGAAAGGAGGGAAAGGTTATGAGGGAGTTTAAGGAGGTAGATTAGACAGAATGTGACAACATTTGGATGTAAAACATGAGGAATAGGAAAGAGTCAAAGATCACTCAGGTCTCATGCCTGGATAAAAACAAAAGGAACAGACAACAGGTTGGAGAATGACCGGAAGATGAATTTGGTTTTGTGCATATTGAATTTCAGACGCTCACTGGCCACCATGGTGGAGACGTCTTGTATTCTTGGTGGGTGTATGTAGAATATGCATGGGAATCTTTTGCAGAAGACTAGCAGAGGCTTAGCTAACAGCTAGTCCAGCACTGGGGAAATGGGAAATGGGATGTACTTTTGTCTGGAGAGGAAGAATGGGGACTTTTTGGGGAGAATTCTCTGCACTGGGACTCCCTAAATCACAGCGGGTCAGGAACTTACTCTTTATAGGCAGCCACAGCATGGACTCTAATTTCTCCACACTTTGCAAATTTCATAGGGCCCATTCATTTAGCAATCATTCAAAAAAATATGGGCTAATAACATTTATATTCATGAATAATTTTTCTATCTTCCTGTCCCAGAATAAGTACAGATTTTATGATCAGGAAGAAAAGCAAAACTTGAAAAAAGTATATGATGAAACGATTATTATTTAACTGAAAAATAACAGAACATTACGAATATTGTTTGTTTGCTTACCAGCATCATATAGAGGATAACATATTTCAGTCGTTTCACTATCTTTCTGTATGGTTTAACATTCAAGAAAAAAACAGTCATTAGTAATTAAGCTTCTTAAAGAGACTTTTGCCTTTTTTGTAGCAATCAATTAATCAATTAATGTAATATCCTGTCCCTCAATCCCCTACTCTCGCCTAAGCTCCAGTCTCAATGCTAATACCTATTATCAATCTCTTACTGGATATCTCCCACAGGTACTTAACTAGTTCAAAAAGAAGCTTATTAGGTACCCATGTGTCTCCATCTTTCCAAACTTGCTCCTCCTCCTGTATTTCATATTTTGGTTAAAAGCATGGCAACCCCACTCCCCCCAGTAATCCATTCTAAAAAGCTTAGAATCCTTCCATTTATTTCAGATAAGGCTAATTCAAACCAATCTAATGTTTGTTTGTTTTTTTTGAGCACACTGCTTGAAACTAAAATAAGATATGTAATTGCTGACTTCAAGCAGTTTATCATCCAATATAAGAGACAGACAAATATGATACAATACAATGAATTCTGAGATAGAGGTAAGCCAGAGAAAAGACATCTTATTTCAAGAAAATCTATCCACAAAAATGGAATCATCATCATCCTCATCTCCTCCCTCTCTCTGAATCTATGCATCTGTTGAATCCTCAAGTCCTGACAAACAACTCTGAAATATCTGGAATCTGTGGCTTCTTGTTCATCTTCAATGCCAATGCCTTAGTTCGTATCCTATCCTTATCATTCTTATCTGGATGACCACAGTAGCCTCAAAACTATCTTGCCTCTAATCTCTTCTCTCTACAATTTATCTCACACTGCAACCCAAATTATCCTTTTAAAACCCAAATCATGAAATAAGAATGATTTGGGTTTTAAGTGATAAATTTCACATCCCTACTCAAAAACCTTCAGTGGTTCCCTACTACCAATGGATAAAATTCATACTTCATCAATATATACAAGGTGCTGGCTTCAACCTACCTTTTCAGTCTCATCCCCTGCATTGCCCTGGCTATGCTGGGTAATACCTCTATGCTTTCATGTACACTTTCATTTTTGTCTGGAATACTGCCTTGCTATTTCCTCATGCCTGTTCATCTGGAAAATTCTCACTCACATTTCAAGACCTAATTCAATTAAAACCCTCCTTTAATATAGCCTTTTTTAGCCCTCTATAGGAAAAACGTTCCCAGTGCATTTTATACAAATCAAAACTCTCTTCTCATTTTATTGAAGTGGCTTTTATTTGTGTGTCTGCCCCCTAGATAATGGGACCTCAAAGGCAGTGATAATGTCTTATTCATCTTTGTATCCTATGTCACCTACTTTCTTCCTTCTCTCTTCCTTCTGGCTCAGCACAGGGCCTGGCCCACGGCAGGTTCTTGATAAATATTAGTTATTATTATTATCATCATTATCATCATCATTAAACGTTTGTTGAAGTTAGTTTCTGCTAGACATTTAGCATAAAACTGACTCAACAGCTTCTCTGCCAGGGAAAGGGTTCAGACCTCCCGTGTAGAGCCCCATTATCTCTGACCAGTCAGTACCATGCTAGTGAAGAGGATATTGCATAGAAATAAAATTCAACTTGATAAATTAATGATCAATACAAAACATTTGAAACGTATGACTTTATACCTTTTGTTCTGTGTTGTTACCCTGCACATCACATTGAGGAAATAATGAAGTTGATTTTTTGGTAGTGATCTTTGAACCACTTTGAGAATGGTAAAATGGACCTAAAAATAAGCAAAAGGGAATCATATAAATTTTAACCAACTTTGTTGAAGTAAAATAAACTACACATATGTAAACCCCAGGAACCCATCACCACAATCAACAAACATTTCCAGCACCCCCAAAAGTTTCCTCATGTCCCTTTAGAGTTCTCTCTCTCCACCTCTATTCCCAGGCAACCACTGATCTTCTTTCTGCCACTATACTTTGCATTTTCTGTAGTTTTATATAAATAGAATCAAACGGGATGTGCCCTTTTTTGTCTGCCATCTTTCACTTAGCATAATTATTTTGAGATTCATCAGTGCTGTTGTCTGTATTAATAATTCATTCCTTTTTATTCCTGAGTAGTATTTCATGGTACTTATGTACCAAAGGTTGTTTATCCACTTACCTGTTGAAAGACACTTAGGTGGTTTCCAGTTTTGGGCTATTATAAAAAATGCTACTATGAACATTGGTGTACAGGTCTCTGTGTGGAATGCCAGCATAAACACCAAGGTAATATTCAGCTTCTGTATTCCAAAAGTAGGATGGGGCAGCAAGATAGTATGTGTTGTAAGCTATGCAACTGTCTCAAGAATTTCCCCAAATCTAATCTTTCTCTTTGTACATTAGCAGCCTAGAATACTTAGCTCAGATGTTTCCGAGTGTTTTGGAGATATTAAATGCCCACCATTAAGAGTTATCTGGGGTCAGGAAGAAGGAGACGATAAGGTAGTTTGAGTCTTTTGAGCACCCCAGAAAATTATGTTCTTAAATTGGTCCATTCCTGTGGGCGTGAACCTATTGTGAACCTTTGATTAGATTCAGTTAAGGGCCATTTGATTCGATTACTCCAGTAAGGTGTGGCCCAGGGTGGGTCTTAAACCTCTTACTGGAATCCTTTATAAACTGTAATTGGCAGAGCCACAGAAACAGAGTGAAACCCCCAGAAGCTGAGAGAGAAGGCCCCAGGAGCCAGAAGATGAAATCAACAGAACACAGAAGCCGAGAGAAAGCCACAGAAGGAGCAACCAGAAGCTGAAGGCAACAGATCCCAGAGGAAAAGTTAGAGACTGGCAGGTGCTGCCGTGTCTGCTCTCTACAGCTGCAGCTTGGGGAGAATGCATCTCCTGATGATGCCTTGATTTGGACACTTTCACAGCCTCAGAACTGTAAGCTTATAAGTTAATAAATCCCCATTGTAAAAGCCAACCCATTTCTGGTATATTGCCTTGGCAGCCTTTAGCAAACTAAAACAGACCGTATTACTTAAGGAAAGTTTTTTTTAAAAAATGCCACTCTAGCAGCTCAGAGATGGTGGGAAGATGGAAGGGTGGTGGGGAGAGAGGCTAGAATGAAGCAATTAGACATGGCTTCAGATTTTCCTAACTTGGGCCTTGGTTGCTTCAGTTAAGTGAGGTTATCCGGAAGAAGGGGCTAGTACTCTACTCTCCATATGACTGGAGAAAAATATCTCCTCTTGAGCTACCCTCCACCCCTGCTTCCTCCTTCTCACCTGGGACACTACAGTGTGGTCAGGCAGAAGGTTCCCATGAGGAGTAGACATGGTCCATAAAGGGCTGAGAGTCTAGCTGGGGGAACTGGCCAGAGGGAGTTGCTTGGTAGAGGTGACAGGGCTTTACCCTGCATGTAATGCTGCTGCCAGCAACATTTGGGGTGGTATGGGAAACCCAGAGTGCTACAAAGCCCAGGGACACCAGACCATGAGTCAATGCACTGGTGGCAGACTTCGACTGTGAATACCATCAGTTTAACCAGTATTTGAGTGGAGATATGGGCATCTCTCTGTACCAGAGGAGGCAGAGGACACTTCATGCCAGAACTCTGACTTTATTCTGCCTCCATGAGGTCATGGAAGCCAGTGCTTCTCAAACTGCAAGGTGCATAACGAATCATTGGGGGATCTTGTTAAAATGCAGATACACATTCAGTGGGTCTGGGGTGGGGCCTGAGAGTCTGCATTTCTGGCACAGTCTTTGGTGATGCTTATACTGCTGACACTTAGAGGAATAAGAACATAAGCCTCACCTCTTACCCCAAACATTTGGGCACTATCTTTGAGAAAGAAGCAGAAAGATGTGGAGGCTCCCTGAAAGTCTGATCCATTTTGGGGAGCCACAAAGGCAGAATCCAGAGGAGTATTTTAGAAGAACTAATGACTGAGCCAGAACGCCAAAGGAAGGAAGACACTTAGATGCAGAAACAGTGTTAGGCCTACATGTGTTAAGTATGCTGAAATGTTAAAGTAACAACAACAATTCAGACTGGCCCTTCTAAAAGGAGCAGCAGAACAAGAGTGGGAAACAGAATACTGGAGGCATACTTTACTGCTGCAGAAAAGTACGTGGCAGAATAAAATATTTCTGCTGCCAGTGAAGTGACACAAGTTACTTCAGGCCTGAAAACTCCAGAGCCTAAGAAAGGGAAGGGTTTTGAGAAAGTGTTTGCAGAGATCTTGGTCCTCACTAGGTCACTATGGTCACAGGCTTCAGAAGTAACAGTAGCTGCTCCATTCAGCAATCTGCAAAGATAATTCTCCAGATGAAACAAATGAGATGCAGGGACGAGTAGTGGTGGCAGCAGCTACTGAGGCTCAAGCTAAAAAATGCCTTAGGATCTTGTTGGGTGAGAATGGAAACAACAGAGACAAGATCAGAAGCAGGAGCTGTGGAGAAGTCAGGACTCTGAACTGTGTTTGGATAGTTGACAGCTGCAAAATGTGGGTTGCCTTGCTCATAAGAGTGCAGAGGCAGTAATACTAAATGAGTAATTAGGGAGTTTAATTCAGACAGTAATAGAGACTATCATTTTTGGTAAGCATCACTCATAGAAAATTTATCTGCATTACAAGAAGAAGAGGTCAGTACCAAATTCAGTCTTTCCAAATATTACTAATTTAGTATTTCTAATCATAATATTTTAATTACGTTTTTGTCCTTGATGTGCTTTGTGGTCACTGGCAGTGTCACTCAATTTCTTCATCTTTGGAGAAGAAGCTTAAAGAAACATAAGGAAACATTTATTTTTGATAGTGGAGGTCAGAAAGTGATCCAAGATTGATTTTATTTATCCTTTCATGCCTAAGAGGAGGGGAGCCATATGCTAATCTATATCTGGGGCTATGGGGAAGAATTGGAGAGGATAGGCAATGGTTCTTAATGCGAGGCGAGTTTGCTCCTCAGAGGCCATTTGGTAATATCTGGAGACGTTTTTGTGATCACAAATTGGAGGCGGGGGATGTGCTCCTGGCATCTAGTGGGTTGAGGCCAGGGATGCAGCATTTTACAGTGTATAGGACAAGATTATACGGCCCCAAATGTCAATAGTGGTGAGGTTGAAAAACCCTAGGGTAGAAAGATGTGATGGAGAAGAATTCCTTTTATAATGTTGTCTTGCCTAGTTAAAGCCATACTTGGGGGGCAGAGTTGTCTTCTGAGAGAAGGGGAAAACTACAGCCTGCTCAATTAGAAAATGGCTTTTCCTCTGTGTAGGGATGCAGACCATCATAATGACTGGGCTGGAGATGCTCCAGGACACAGTGGTCATGACATTTCTTGTTTGTGCCTCACAGCCTGGCACAGGCAACCATATGCCTATACCTCATTTGTGGGAGAGGTGATTATAGTTCCCAGTTCTAAACATTTAGTTGGACAAAAGCATTCCAAGCTGCACGTGTACCAAATGGGTTTTCATTCCGGTTAGAAGATGTGAGAGTAGTCTGTCAGCGCTCTGATCCTGGGAGAGGAGTTGCCTGGTGTTCCCTTCTCTCACTTCAGGCATGTCACTTGTGTGTACATGGAGGAAGATGACAAAATTATTATGGTGGCCTAATGTAATTTCCTATGTGACGCAGACACCCTCACACTTCTGTCACCTCAGGAATATTTTGAACTTAATTTATGTTTTTCTCTTTCACAAAGAATTATGAATCATTATTAAAGCATTACTCTCTTTTATTGGCTCTTGTTAAAATTTTTTTTTTCTCTTTCCCTCTCATAACTATCTTTCTATGTTTTATGTACTGTTTTTTATTGGCTTCTCCTTTACAAACCTATCTACCTATCTCTGTATTTCTCTATCTTTATTTTATTATATTTTACTGTCATTTACTTTTTTTTTTCCTTGAGGTACTGGGGCTGGAGAGTGAACCCTGGACCTCGTATGTGGGAAGCCCGCGCTACGGCTCCCCTGAGTTGTTTTTTTTGCTGTTTTTTTGTTTTTAGGCGGCACCAGGACCCAATCCAGGACCTCCCACGTGGGAAGCAGGCTCAACCGCTTGAGCCACATCTCCCTCATTTACATTTTAATTCCCACCTCCACCCACTCAGTTGTACTTTATTTTCTTACTGGTCCTCTATATACTTTTTTCTTTGCACCTCCCTCACTCTTTTCCAATTCTCTTTTTACTTTTTTGCAATTATCTTTTTACTAGCTCCTCCTTTAAAGTCTTTTCTATGTATCTATTTCTACCAACCTACCCACCTAGTTATCAGTTCTCTATTCATTTACCTTTAAAATTTTTTTAAAAAGATACTTAGATTACATAAATGTTATACAGAAAATATAGGGATTCCCATACGCCCCACCTCCCACACCTCCCACAACCTCCCACATAAACATCCTTCATTAGTTTGGCACATTAATTGCAATTGATAAACACATCCTGGGGCCTTGCCATTAAGCATTTAACTTTATTTTCTTGACTTTTTCCCCTATCGTCTATGTTTAACTCTCTCTCCCCACTTCCCAAATGTGCATGATTATATTAATGGCTCTTCCTTTCCAATCTTGTTTACCTCTCTCTTACATTCTATTTTACTTTTTTTCCCACTGACTTAGCCTCTTCTTTTGTTCTTATCCTTTCTTTCACTATTCCCTTATTCCGTTTC
>JAQZBX010100785.1:0-11327 GCA_029593785.1 Cabassous unicinctus | reverse complement strand
CAGATGGATGCCCAACCATTTGAGCCACATCCGCCCCCCCAGGTCCAATTAACATAAGCAGAAACAAATGGAGTCGGTTGGAGTTTTCTAACAGTCCTGTCTTATACCATAATAGAAGTTTCTCTGATTTAAAAAAGGTACAACCATCATAGATTTAAGCAGTAGTTACTTCTGTCAGGTTTAGAATTCTCAGAGGGTTGTAAATAATAATAAAACCACTGGTGGGTATTCGGGGGAAAGACTATATATAGTCTTTTTAATGACCCAGGCTGTAGGAAAGTTAGAGGAGAAAAAAATCATTTTTCTTCTAAATCATCTCAGTGCATAAACATACCACTGAGTTAACCACAAAAAGAATTCTAACTTTCTTGTGCTTGATCTTGATGGAATGGTTTTATATATTTTTAGGCTGAAAGATGGTGAATTGTGGAATAAGTTCTTTGTGCGGATTCTGAATGCCAATGATGAGTCTACGGTGTCTGTTCTGAGGGAACT
This sequence comes from Cabassous unicinctus, assembly GCA_029593785.1. Classification (NCBI taxonomy): domain Eukaryota; kingdom Metazoa; phylum Chordata; class Mammalia; order Cingulata; family Chlamyphoridae; genus Cabassous; species Cabassous unicinctus. The sequence continues at coordinate 10,832 of JAQZBX010100785.1, read as the reverse complement.
TGCAGCAGAAATGAATGGGGTATTTGACACTACATTCCAGAGTCACCTGAACAAAGCTTTATGGAAGGTGGGGATGTTAATCAGTCCTGGGGCTTTGCTCTTCCATCAAGATAGGCAGTCAAGTCTCTAACAGATTCCTGCATAAAATAAATGGTTGTATTGTGGAACACTGTATGTTGCTATAATTTAATTTAGGACACATTTAGATACACTGCCAACACTTTTCTACATTTTGGTAGAGGTATGTTTCTAGGTAACTAGTATTTTTTACACAACAATGTCACTACTCTTGGCTTTGTCTAACTTTAATAAAGAACTGTTTTATTCTAAACAGCTCCATAAGGATGACTACCTTTCCATTTAACATATTTGTCTCTACTTTTCCCTTTTATAATTTGTGATGTGTGTCCTCATGATCACCATGTATTTTGTAAATAATAAAATAATGTTTGTTAAATTTGTGTTTCTAACATTTCATCTACTTTTTGCAAACTAAGATAATAAATGGCTTAATTGTGCAGGCAGGAGGAAATTTATATATCCTAGACGTAGAGGTATTATGATAGGATCATGACAAGAATTGCTATCCATTCCTTTAGGTGTTTATGACCTTCCAATATTTGATTGAAAAATAGGTAAAATTATTTACATAAGGTCAAGTTTTCTTAAATTTCAAGTGGCAAAATTGTCTATATTTTAATGTTTTCACCTTTACTCCACCAAGCCCCTTGGTCTATCTATATAATCTATTCGTTCTACTGCAACTAGGTCTGTAAATTAGGAATATCACTGTTAGAAATAAAAACAGATCTCAAACAAGATTCAGCAACCTTTTAGGCATAGAATAATCTCAACTTTATTACATGCAGAATGACTTGGAGTTGGCAAGGACCAATGAAGGGAATAGAGGAGGTTTCATTCTTTTGAGGATTTGGAGGAGGCAGGAGATCAGAATAAAGAGATAACTGTGAAGCATGGAATAACTTGGGACAGAATATGTCTAGATGAAGTATTGGAATCCCAAAGGGAAGCATGAATTACACCCAACCACTTGGGGATAGGGAAGGAAATTGGTAGAAAGGGGCAATGAGTGGCCCTTAAAATTAGCTAATGTATCTCCAAGTTGGTGCCTGATTTTTTTTTTTTTTTTTTTTCTCACTGTTACTGCTGTAAGATTGCTAGAAAACAGAAAATCTTCTAATTATATCTCAATTAAAAACATTTAAGTGTATATAGTTGAAGCACTGAAACATGACTTGGATCTGAAAGGTAATCAATTTTGAAATCTTTGCTTAAAATAGAGCTCTTCAAACATTCTCACATTTGCTTCCTGTTCTATTCCTGTAAAGTGATATATTTCTATCTTTATATCTACCTCTCTGCTCTCCTAATTTCTCAATCCACTGCTTTGATAGATAAATCCATTATTCTGAGATTGGACGGTAAGTTTAAAGTCTTAACAGGTTTCCATCTAGTGAATTCTTCAGTATCTTGCTTTACTAACTATAGCCCGTATCTTATATTTGGTGTATTCCCCCCCACCATCCAATCATTAACACCCTAAGATAATAAATATATAAAATATATTAGTATTATATAATTATCGTTCCTGAGAGAATGTTCTCATATCTGTCCTGTTAACCACAGTCCATCTTCCACCACTGGATTCCCTGTGTTATACAATCCATGCTTTGTATGATTGATTCAGAGTGTACAATCAGTGGCTCTAATTTTCATCACAGATTTGTGCTGTCTTCAACTCAGTCAATTTTAGAACATTTTCATTACTCCAAAAGGAAAAATCCCATACCCCCTTCTACCCCCCATTGTCCCTTATAATTGGAACAATATCTTCCTGCCATTGCTGCAAAATATTACAATATTACTGTTAACTCTCATGCATAAATTACATTAGTTATAATTTTCCTGTGTATCACTATATTCTTAGCACTTTGTAAAAGGAGAGCATTCTTATATTTATACTACTTACTACAATCTTCATCCACCACCAGAATCACTGTTATATATTCCCTTGATTATTCTCTAGTTTCCTTTCAATTGACATATATGTCCACCCCACTATTTCTTTGACCTCTTCCCTATTTTCCTTGAACACTCCACTGTGGTCCATCTGCCTCCTGGCTGCTCCTCAAACTTGCCAACTAACTTCTTTATGGCCTTTTCACTTACCATTTCTTCAGCTTGGAATGCTTATCATCATCACATGGCTTATTCTCTGCCTTCAGGTGTCTTTTCAAATCTCTGCTTTTTTAGAGAGGCCTTTTCAAGCTGTTCTGTATAAACTAGTGTTACACACACACACACACACACACACTGCTGTTACTTTCCATCCTGCTTTATTTTTTTCATAGCACCGATCAGCACCTTACATGTTTCTCCCTGTATCCACTCCTTGAGAGCAGAGATTTACCTTGTTTACTATTTTATCTCCAGTGCCTGGAATAGTGCCTGAATGAATAAAACATGTTAGAGGACTATCTTACCTAAAATACAAAGAACTCTTAAAAATAAAAAAAGGAAAATCAATAAAAGTAGAGGGCACGAACAATCCACTGAAGAAAAAAATTTAGTGGCCAATATATACAAGATGTATATTCCTAATTAAGTAGAATGCAGAATAAACCAAAAATTGTTATTTACATAGTAAATGGTTGAAAATTGTTTTTGTGGGGGTGAGGGGAAACATGCTCTAATGTATTAGTTGGAGTGCAAAGTGGTACATTATAAGAAAGCAATTTGACAATATTTATTAAATTTAAATATTCCCTTTGAGAAATTTTTCTAAGAATTTATTTGACAGAAACATTGGCACAAGTTCTCAAATAGAAAGCACTGTTTGGAGTAGTTTTCCTCCCCACTTCCAAGGCTCATTAGTTTTGAAAGGGATAATCAGTAGGACAGTTGGGAAAATAGGCCTGGAACTAATAAGAAAAGTGATGTCAAACCTTTTCCTGTAGACTTCTGGGATATCTTGCCATTGACTGTGAAGGCTAGTCTTCCAATTAGACATGAGCCCTTCTTACAGATGGCTGAACCCAAGTTTGACTTTGAAAGATGAATTCCAGACATTATCAGCTTACATTAAAAAACAAAAGCAAAAAAGGCTAGGAGGAAAAGTGATTTCCTTTGGGGAGAGTATTTAGTGGTGAAGAAAAGAAAGAATGAAAGCTTTTACTTTTCAGTCTGTACATTTCTGAATATTTTGAATTATCTGACCATACACACACACACACACACACACACACATATATATATATATTTTTTGTTTGTTTGTTTGTTTGTTTTTTTGAGGGGCTGGGGATTGAACCCAGGACCTTGTATGTGGGAAGCTGGCACTCAACCACTGAGCCACATTGGCTCGCCCGAGTTGGTTTTTTGGTTTGCTTGTTTTTTGTTTTTAGAAGGCATCAGAGACCGAACCCATGAACTTCCATGTGGGAAGCAGGAGCTGAACTGCTTGTGCCTCATCCACTCCCTATGTATATTTTTAAAATGTCTACTGGGATAATCTAGGTAAAGAAATGGTAGGCCATGTTTTTGTTATCTTTGCCATTCTTTACATTTTAAAATATTAAAAAACATTAGTGTTACTTAAAACAACTAGGAAATTTAGGAAGCTTTAGCATCCAAATATAAAAACAAGGTTGCTTTGGAATTAAGAGAGTGCAAATAATTTTAAATCATTGAAGATAATATGTCTAAATTTCTGTCTTTAGTATACTGAAAATTCATTTATGTTTAACAATGTTCCTATTAGAGATAAATTTTCTAAAATTTCCATCTTCTTACTATTATAACTTTGTATGTATTTGAACAGGTATTGAATTATATAAAAATACGTTTTTCAAAACTACATTTTATGGCTTTTGTATAAAAACTTGAGTTTCCACAAAATGATGTTGTTTAAGAAAGGAAAAAATAATAAACTTAGGCTAAATTTCTACAAATACACTTTTTTTTTTCCATCAAACGTTACTACTTCTAATAATCTTGCTCCTTAGAGGCTCATGTGGCAAATTTTAGGCTGCTGGGCTGTGTTGTCCCATAAGTTCAGATTGGCCTCTGCATGGGAAATAGTGGTTATCCAAACTCCTTATGAACAAAAGACTAGGTGTCTATTAATTTTATGCACTCATAGAGATTAGCCCATAGTTCAAAGTAAGTACTAAATTAAAATATTGGAAAAGAGCAGCCACAGGTTCAAAAACTAGTTATATTGGAGCCTTGAGGAGGGGAAAAATATCTGTCGGGCTCTAGATGTAACCAGAATCATAATCTCACATTCTTTTTCAGTGTGCCGCTTTGTACTTGTTTCTTTAACCTTCTGTTGTAGTTGACTGCTGACCTTACATCATGATACACTTCATTGTCCTATGTAAATCCTTTCAAAATTGAATGTTGTAGTCACAGGTGTATTTATGCCATCAAAATGTACTCTTCTTTATTTCCTGCATGTGTTTAATTCAGCCTCACATTCAGTTTAAATATTTAGTTATATATGAGTCAACTTATGCAATTTCAAAGTAGTTTAATCTTACTGGCCTGGTCATGTGATACATTTTATTGAATTGCTTCAGTCCTGCAATTAGCAAAGTGAGGATGGCATTATATAGAAACTAATACCCATTAAAATATGAGAACAAAAAGATACATATTTGATTTTGCGTTTTAAACAAAATTGGAAAAAAAATCTTGTAACACAATAATGTGATTGAAAAAACTCAAAAGGATGATACACATTAAGCTCCAATGAGATTGGCTTATTCAAGGAAATGAGATAGCTAAGGGTAAGTGAGGGTGTGGTGCAGCAAGTCAAGGAGTCCCAGTGAGTCTAGCAGGTCAGAAAGGCAGAGTAAACAAATGTTAACTAGCATTGCTAGGAAGGACTTCTAGATCAAGTATACCCCATCACTAATGGATAAGGACTTGCCCAGGACCCACCCAGACAGGCCTGTCCAGTAACCTAGTATGTAGATCAGTTGTCAAGGTTTTATAATACAGGGCAATGGGGGACAGCCCTATAGCTCCTACCTGTACCATTCCCCTGATGTGTTACCTTATTATTTGACTTGTATTTGTACATGTACATGTCTTACCTCTCCAACTCAAGTGAGCTCTTTGGGGACAAGATCTGTGTCTTTTTATACCCTATTACTTGCAGTATTGAGGTGGCTCCTTGCCTATAGTGCCAAACCAAACACTAGCATGGTGGTTAGAAACACTGCCTTTGGAGTCAAAATGCCTTGGCTCGAGTCCTTGCTGGCAAGTGTGTGGCACTGGAGAAGCTACTTATCCTCTTGGAGACAGTGTCCTTCTTTATAAATAGAGGATAATGAAAATGAACCTACTTTACAGAATATTGAGAACTAAAGATGCTTCTATTGATTTGTTCTGAGGTTCTCTGGAAACCTCTCAAGTAGATTAGGATTCCAGCAAGTTGATTGACACCTTACTGTCTTTGGACTTGACACAGTATATATAAACCTGTAATATAATAAAAGTAGGTGAAAGAAACATGGTGTTCTATAATCTAAAGATAGGGAAAATTAGTTGTGTCTATTGGGAGCCACCTTCTATTGGGAACCAAATAATTATATATAAAAAAGACAATCTCAAAATCAGCCACTGATGTATCCAAAGTATCAGGAAGGTCCATTCGGTCCCCAGTCAAAGAGTCTTTGGCTCACAGCTCTCTGCTGCTTCTGTGCCGTGTTCAGGGCACAAGAATCTTTAAAAAGGCTGTCCCTGGTCCCATTTGCTCTGATGCACCAGGCAAGGTCTTGTTGCCCACACTGGTGGAAGCTGGAGGCAGGTCTCCTCTAGTCACCTGCAGGTGCATCTCACCTCTTACCCACTAGGAGAAATGGCTTTCTGGTTTAGGGAACAGGACCTACACACTCCATTTAAGGCCAAGACATTTTGTCTCTTTCTGAGACTCTTCCTGGTAAAACTTAGGCCTTTGGAACTATTTCTATTTATGTCCAGTTACATCCTTCTCCTTAGCTAATGAATAAGAGGTGATCACTTATTTAATGAAAGGGAAAGGGGGAGTATAACAGAAAGAAATCATTGGGTTACTATCTGCAAATATTATCTCACTAAATAATATAGCATAGTTTTTGGAGTCAGTCAGATCTGTTAGTGGTGTACCCTGAAACTATTTAGCCAACTATAGTAAAGATACTGATTTTGTTTGCCTTTCCTTGCCCCTCCATTTCTCTGTGGTAAGCTTTGTGCATTAAGCCAGAGGTCAGAAAGCTATAGCCCATGTGCCAAATCTTGCCCAAATGCCTGTTTTGTACAGTCACTGAGCTAAGAATGGTCTTTATATTTTTTAAGAGTTATGACAAAAAAAGAAAAATGTATGTGACACCATATGTAGCCTGCAAAGCCTAAAATATTTACTATCTGGCCCTTTCAGGAAAAGTTTGCCGGCCTCACATTAAACGATGCAATAAAGAATCCAGAAATAGCATTTGGCCCACTCTTGCCCTTGGCCACATTTGCCCCCTAAATGCAAGTACCTGCTTTTTGGCACAGGGAAGCATAGACTACATAGCTCACAGGAACTGTCCAAGTCCCTCCCTTCCATTTCAGTAATGGTTGAGTGGCACTGACATTGGTTTTATTTGGAGATTTAATTCCTTAATAGGCCCTTCATCCCGTGAAATGAATGACCAACATCTCTCCAAAGAAATGCACCTTTTCTCTTTCCCACCTCTAAACTCTGAACCATGTGCATGTAGCCAGAAATGATGAAAAGGGCTTGAAATGGGCTCTCAGCAGGGAGTAATTTGCCAAGTACATGTTCCAGGCAAGCCCTGATGCAGGAAGCCAGGCTCTGCGGTGGTGCCACGTTGTCCAGGGTACTGAAGAGCACTGTGTAGGGGCTAACAAGATTTTTCCAACCATTTAATTTGTGCAGACACAAGCTGATCTCAGTAACAAGAAGGTTGCCTTCATTTTCCCATGTCCTTGACCCCTTGAAAAATTATTTCTCTGGTTTCCTCTTATTTTTAAAACAGTTGACTTAATTTAACAAGGAAGCCCTATTAGTTTAGGAACTGAAAAACCAGGGCTCAAATCCCAACTCAGCTCCTTACCAGCTGCTTGGTCATAGCAGGTCAATCTGCCTTTGTTTCCCCTTCTATAAAGCAGGGCCAAGAGCTCCTACCCTAAAGAACTGTTGTGAGAACTAAACAACATGACAGGGTGAACATGAAGTTCCTTGGTTCATAGGAAGCACTGGATCTCATCTCTGTCTCACTAGCTCACAGCCCAGAGCTGGGCACGTAGGAGGTGGTAGAAGCTGGTGTAATCCAATGTTGAGTCTGAGCCACAGTTAAGATGCCTGACATGCTGATTCACTCAAGCCTCCAGCTGCAACCCGTTGACTCCTGTTTTAATTTTTTGTTGAAACCCGTTCTTTTACCCCCTCCAGGGCAGCAAATAATCTCTTGGAATGTGACAAAGATTGGCCAATATTTTTAAGCTCTACTATGGTATCCACATTAATGGCAGGCACCATGAAGGATATAAATATAAATGTCAGACATGCTCACTCTCTTCAGGGAGTTTTTAATTAGTTAGGAAAACAGGTAGAAAGCTAAGAAATATATGAGAGAAATAAGTCAGTTGAAAACACAGACATCTCAGGGTAAGCCATGACCAAGAGCCAAAGGAATGGAGCCGATATGTTCTCAGGAAGAGAGGACCACTGTGGGTTGGGATGTCACCATGAAGCCAGGGCTTGGAGCTGGCTCGTGAAAAGATAGGCAGTTTTCAGCTACAAAAATCAGAAAAACAATCCAAAATATCTTAAAGGGTAAGGACATCTGTTATTCACATAATGACCAGCCTGGAGCTCAGCAATTCGTCAAGGACCCAAGTTGTTTCCATCTTTCTTTTCTGCAATCCTCAGCATGTTGGCTTTTGTCCTCAAGCTGGTCCCCTTGTGAGGCCCAGTTGGCTACCACAGTTCTGCAGGTTCAACAACTTTGAGCAGCAGAAGAAAACTTTTTCCAGAAACCCTCCTAGCAGACTTCCCTTCATGTCTCTTGGCCAGATTATTGTCACATACCAGGATGCCACAGGCCTAAACTAATCCCTGGCAAAGAAAATGAAATTACCAGATTGGCTTAGACTAATCAAAATTAACTCTCTAAGTATACTGAAAATTATATTGTATATTGAAAATATATAAGTAAATTGAAAACAGGGAATCAAACAGATATTTGTACACTTATGTTCATAGTGGCTTTATTCACAATTGCCAAAAGATAGAAGTAATCCAAGTGTCTACCAACCGATGAATAGGATAAAATGTGGTATATACATACCATGGAATATTATTCAAATGTGAAAAAGGAAAGTTCTGACACCTGCAACAACATGGGGTGAACTCTGCACTTGATCTTAGCCAAAAGGCCCAGAAGCGATAATGGATAAATTCTGAAGATAATCATGTTGAGTGAAATAAGCCAGACATAAAAGGACAACTATTACATGATTTCACTGATAGGAAATAATTAGAATAAGCAAATTTTTAGAGTTTAGAAACTAGAATATAGGTTACCAGGGTCTGAGCTGGGGGTGGGGAAAGGGGTGTTGATGCTTAAATTGTACAGAGTTTCTATTTGGGTTGATTGTAAAGTTTCAGTAATGGATGGTGGTGATGTAGCACAAATTTGTGAATAATTAACACCACTGAATTATATATTTGTGGTTAAAAGGGGGAAATTTTAGATTGTATATATGCTATCAGAATAAAAATTGTAAAAAAAAAGAAAGATGCAACCCTTAGGGCTGGGGCTGGGAAGGGGCCCCTTACCTGAGCATACAATTAGGAAAAGTGAACATCCAAATAAATTGGGTTTCTTCCAGCAGTAAGGAAGGAGATGAGATGGATTTAGAAAGGCAACCAAGTATCTGTCACATGGATAGTGTTTGGAAGAAAAAAGGAAGGATTTGTACCAATCACATTTAAAGAGATTGAATCCGTCATCAAGAATCTCCCAGCAAAGAAAAGTCCAGGACCATCACAGGTGAATTCTACCAAGCATTTCAAAAAGAATTAACACTAATCCTGTTTAATTTCTTCCAAAAAAAAGAAGAAGAGGGAAAATTACCCAACACATTTATAAAGCCAACATCACCCTAACACCAGAGCCAAATAAAGATACTACAAGAAAAGAAAATTACAGACCAATCTCTCTAATGAACTTCGATGCAAAAATTCTCAACAAAATACTTGAAAATTGAATCCAACAGCATATCAAAGACGTAGACATCACGACCAAGTGGGATTTATTCCTGGTATGCAAGCCTGGTTCATCATAAGAAAATCAATCAACGTAATACACCACATTAACAAATTGAAGGAAAAAAAACCACATGATGATCTCAATGCAGAAAAGGCATTCGACAAAATCCAGCATCCATTTTTGATAAAAACACTTCAAAAGATAGGAATAGAAGGAAAATTCCCCAATATGATAAAAGGCATTTATGAAAAACCCACAGCCAACATCGTACTCAATGGGGAAAAGTTGAAAGCTTTCCCTCTAAGATCAGGAACAAGACAAGGATGCCCACTGTCACCATTATTCTTCAATAATGTACTAGAAGTTCTAGCTAGGGCAATCAGACAAGAAAAAAAAAAAAATTAAAGGCTTCCAAATAGGAAAAGAGGAAGTAAAACTCTATTTGTGGATGACATGATCCTGTATTTAGAAAATTCTGAAGAATCCATGACAAAGCTACTTGAGCTAATAAATGAGTTCAGTAAAGTGGCAGGATACAAGATCAACATGCAAAAATCAGTAATGTTTTTGTACACTAGTACTGAACAATCTGAGTTGGAAATCAGGAAAAATTCCATTTACAATAGCAACAAAAAAGACTCAAATACCTAGGAATTAATTTAACCAAAGAAGTACAGGATCTATATGCAGAAAACTACAAAACAATGCTAAAAGAAATCAATGAAGACCTAAACAAATAGAAAGACCTTCCATGTTCATGGATTGAAAGACTAAATATCGTGAAGATATCAATCCTACCCAAACTAATTTATAGATTCAATGCAATACCAATCAAAATTCCAACAGCCTACTTTACAGAATTAGAAAAGGTAATTACCAAATTCATTTGGAAGGGAAAGTGCACCCAAATAGCCAAAAGCATTCTAAAAAAGAAGAGTGGCATGGGAGGAATTTCACTGCCTGACCTTGAAACATATTACAAAGCTACAGTGGTCAAAACAGCATGGTAAAAAAAAATAAAATAAAACAGCATGGTACTGGCATAAAGATAGATACATTGATCAGTAGAACAGAATTGAGAATCTAGAAATAAACCCTCACCTATACAGTCAATTGGTTTTTGACAAACCTACCAAGTTCATGTTAACGGGACAAAACAGTCTCTTCAACAAATGGTTTTGGGAGAACTGGATATCTATAACCAAAAGAGTGAAAGAGGACCCCTATCTCACTCACTATACAAGAATCAACTCAAAATGGATCAAAGATCTAAATATAAAAGCCAGGGCCATAAAACTACTAGAAGGAAATGTAGTAGGTGGTGGTTTCTTGGACCTTACACTCAAAGCATGTGCAACAAAAGAAAAAATAAATAGGACCTCCTCAAAATTAAACACTTTTGCACCTCACAGGACTTTGTCAAAAGGGTGAAAAGCTGGAGTGCTTTGGGATCGAATCCTGGTGAAGACTGGAGGAGGAGGATGAGAAGAGATGAAACAGACACAGAGAATTGCCCAGCGAATGGACACACACACACACACACACACA
>JAQZBX010100784.1:0-11330 GCA_029593785.1 Cabassous unicinctus | reverse complement strand
CTTTGGTATTATGATCATTATGCTGCTCCTCCCAGAGTTTATATGCATTTGGGTGTGTGAGAACATATAGGGAATAATCTAAAGAATATAAAATATGTCTATATTTTTTGATATTCTTGGTTTTAACAGATTTTGTTTGTTTTATGAAGTAGCAGTGGATGGAAGATTGTTTAGCTCTACCATCATTTTTTGATGATGTGCTCAGTAGTAATTCCAAGTTCATAATTTTAATAATGTCAGAGCAACTATATATTTTCATTACTATTAGTAGCATAATCCCCTATGAAAGCCAGAAAGGACCTGTGTGTGCCCTCAACCCTGACCACCATGACTGCTGAAGGGAAATTTGTACTGGTCCTGCTCTGACATTTCTCACCTGTGCAAGCAGTACAGGTCAACACCACTTACCTTAAGTTTTCTCACCTGAGCATTGAGCGTTGCAAGCCACATGTCTCAGAATATCTCTTTCTACCTGATTACGTCATGAAAAGAACTTGTAATTAGCATATTTCAACCTGACAATTCACTAATATTACTTGAATTATAATATTATGATTGAATAACAGTATTGAAGAATATTACTTGTAGATTAAATTAAAAGTGGGGTAAGACATTTCATCTCCAGCCTGTTCCATGTGGGTGAGGCAACAATGTGAGAGAGAAAGACATTGAATTCACCATTGATTATGGCAGAATTTGAGGATAAAGGAGAACATCTTAAGGCATGTTCAAAAGTTAGAACCTGGTGAATGAAGGATTCAGAAAGCCTATGGCTGGAGGGGATGGTAAAGGGGAAAAATCCATCCAATGTGAAGTAAATTTTCTCACTGTGAGGACACTGTGCAAAAGATCAAAGTGCATTTTTCATGATTGTGGTCTCTACATTTCCCTTTTTGGTGCAATTTTAGGATGGCATTTGGCTGCTTTAATTCAGGTGAATGAATATGAGTGCATGTTGTTTGTTTCTCATAACTTTAGACCTTATATTTATCAAATGAAGTATCCAAATAAAGGTACTTTAAAGAAATTTCAATGATCCTCTGTCCTAAGCCATGTTGCAAAGACAATACCAGGCCCACCTGAGCCTTTCCATAAAACTGAACAGAGGAGTCAAGAATAGAAACCCCAGGTGCCAAAAGGAAGCTCCCTTATCCTTCCTCTCCACATGCCCTATTCCTGTCTTAGCGTCTAGTGGTTCTGATATAACTTTACCTGCCCCTGGCACCTGCCCTGACACCTGTCCCTGGGCTCAGTGGTTCTGAACTCCCCTGAACCTGCCCTTGCACCTGTCCCTGGGCTCAGTGGTTCTGAGCATGCCCTGCCCCTGAATCAGGTCCTAGTCACTGGGATCCATGGTACTGAGCAGCCCCTTGCAGTCAGCCCTCAGGCCTTGTGAGAACTGGTTGCCTCTGCCCTACCTGTGTTCCATGCCATGTGGGTTCCATGTATCATATCTTTCTGGTTCTGTGCCTATGTGTTGGTGCAGGTGGCAGATAGAATTGTCCTTGGCAGGGTTCACTGCCATGGAGGGCTGCCCTACATTTGTGGTTCATATGGCATTTGATGCTGGCCAATACCTGTAGCCTCTTGGCAGGTTCTTCTGGGTTCCAACAGAGCCTGTGGCCATCAGAGCTGCTTTCTCTGCTCTCAGCTGCTGGACTCTCCAGGTGTCCTCACAGACACTGGTCAGTAGTCAGAACAACTGTTGACAGGGAGAGATGTGGAGTTACAGGTGCTTAGAGGACACTCCAGAAGTCAAAATTTCCCCTATCTTCTATCTGTACCAGATACTGGAGCTGTGGGGTCACAGCACCCACTGGACAGCACTTTGCTGAGGTTTGAATGTTGACTCAAATTGCCATCCCCTCACTCTGTGTCTCAGGCAGAAATACACAGATGTGTCCTTAGCCCTCTGATTGTCCATTTGCAGAAAAAGTATGTTCCTGGCATCATATCTTGCGATTGTGAACTGGCCCTTCACAGAGTCTGCATAGTGTGTCTTGCTTCCATCATTACAGATTATTCACAGGAGCCTGTCAGATCCACCATCCAGTAGCAACTGCAGGTGAATCCAGAGGCTGCACGGGGAAGTCTCAGGGATCCCCTATGTCTCCCCAGACAATACCACCTGCACCCCACGCTGGACTCCTCCCTGCATAAACATACCATCAAGAAACTGTCAGCCATAGCCAATCTTTCTCTCACACATGTACACTCATCCACTCAATATTTATTGTTTTCCATAAAATTCCTTTTAGAATTTCAATAAGAAAAACTTGGTTCAGCCCAAACTCCATTGTGAATCATCTCTGTTTGAATTTGACAACAGAAGTTGAACACCTGAGAATCCCAAGTCTGGGGCTTCTCTTCCTGAGCTGCAGGGTCAGGCCTGGGGTGGTTTTAATCGGCAGAGGGAGAGGCCCTGCTCACATTTCCTCCTACCACATAGCAAGGTCTGGGGTGGATGCCTTGAGAGGACAGTGCCCAGAGCAAATAAGAGTGTCCTGGGGAGTTGCTTGGCAATGATAGCACTCAGGAAAATTGATTTATTATTATGTGAGTTACTGGGCTAAACATTTACACCCATTTTGTTATTTCATTTTTACCAGGGCACACTAGACATGTGAATTATCAATTATTCCTCCCTTTCACAGATGTAAAACTAAAAATCAAAGAATAGAGTGGTTGTGTGACATGCTTGTGGGCACATATCACCTAAGTATGAGACTGTGGTGGACCTGAGCACCTCACCACTGGGTGCAAATGCCCACCTGGACAATTTCCAGGACAGTCTGGGATAAGCCTACTGAAGTCTACACCCCTTCGCTGCTTTCATGTAATGATAATCTTTGTGTTTTTTACTACATTCTAGTGTTTACCTGAATAATCTGGAGAATACCAAAGTTCAGAATATTTTTAACAGGATGTTCTGACATAGTTTGTCATTATTTATATCTCTGGCTCTCATTCCTTACCATTTTTATACTTTTAAAAAATAATGATTTCACTGAGTAATAATTTAAATGTGACAAAGTGCAGTTATATAAAATGTCCAATTCAATAAATTTTGGTATAAGTATACACTCATGGGACCAGCACCACAACCAGGATAGTGTACACATCCAACACCTCTACAAGTTTTCTCTTGCTCATGTGTAATTCCTCCTACTCTGTCCCCAGGCAATTTTTGATATTTTTATGTTACTTTGGAACAGTTTGCATAGCCAAGAATTTACATAAATTGAATTATATATCATGTGCTATTCTTTCTTTAGCTTCTTTTAATCAGTTTAATTTTTGGAAATCCGTCCATGTTGTGAATCCCAAACACTCATTGATCTGATGCTGAGTAATCTCTCAATGTAATCATATACCTCAAGGCATTTATCTATTCACCTGTTGATCTACGTTTGGATTGCTTCTAGTTTCTCACTCTTCTAAAGTCGAAGACTTAGCTTCAAAATATGGTGCGGTGTGCAAAAGGTCTCTCATTCTTACAACAGCAACCAAAACTGGCCAAATTGCAGATAAACTAATTGAGATAAAAATATAAGATAACTCATATCGTAGGAACAGCAACACAATTGAAAGCTGGAGAGAGAGACATGCCTGCAGGGATAACAGCACCCAAACAATAGCTTACCTTGGGGGAGATACCACCAGATATGATTTACCCTACCAATCACTCTAGAATATGTAATCAATCTTTTAAGGCCAGGTGTGGTATTCTCAAGATTACACTAACAATATCACTCATCCCCCACTCTTTATAAGTTTTCTTTCACAGCCACTTAAAAATTTTCACTTTTATCCTAACTCTAGCATATTTAACATTGAAGTTTCCTGCAATGTTCTTGTCTACTGCTCCATTTTTAGATGGTTCATTAAATCTAGTCTCACATTGATGGAACTTTCTTCAAATATTTTTTTATGATTGTAAATATTTTCAGATGATATTTATTAGGACTTGAGATAAGAAATAGCTTTAAGAAATTATTGTTCTGTCCAGGGATAAATTTCATCTTCGAGAAACACTCATTTGGATTCAGCCTCTTCATAAATTTATCTTTTAGTTTTCTACCCATTCTTCTTTCTCTTCCTCATTGTCTCCTACAATTCACATTCTTTCTTCTTGTTTTAACAATAGATTTGAAATTTTCTTTACCTTCCATTTTCTCCTTTCCTTTTCATTCATTTCCAAATTTGAGCTTGAGAAAAATAGTATAAAAAGAGAAATCAAAGTTAGAGACCTCTTCAAAACAAAACTTTAATCTTGTTTGTGGACTATAAAGACATGGATTGAAGTTCATTCTCCTTTGAGGAGAGGAAGATTAAATTTTTGACTTACATGTGACTGCCATTTTTTGATGGCTTCATACATTGACACATTCAAATAACTACATTAGCATGAACTTTAATTACTTGGAAATATGTCCCCACATCTTAGCAGGCTCAAGAATTTAAGAGATTTGTTTTAGGTCTCTCAATCTGTTTCTTTTCAGAAAATTTGACAATTTAAAATATATTTAATTTTAAGATTTAATTCTTTTCAAGCAATGCTTTGATGTTATATGACATTGTGATATGACAACTTGGTTGATTCTAAGGGAATCTGATTTATCATCCACTTTGGGCTGGTAAGAGTTACAAAGACATTTCCTTTTTCAGATGTGGTGGAATCTAATAAGTCCTGACAGGTACATTAGTTTAACTCTGTATGAAAAACAATGTAAACTAAGAAAATCAGCAATATAGAATTGAAAAACAAGTGGATGTGTATGGATAAAATACAGGCATACATGTCAGTTCCCACTATTTTTCTATTTTTAAAAAAGTCTGAGCTTATATCCACAAACTTAAAAAAGAATAGAGAAAAATACAGATAGACGTTCCTGCAAACATTTCTATCTAGCCCTTACAGTTTAAGAAGCTTCCCATTACCCAATAGATATTTGGAAAACCTGAAGGTGATTACTCACTTTCTGGCACGAAACTAGCATCCACCAAACAGAACACACCTGTGTAATTCACATGGCTGTTATATTTATTAAGGGCAATTGCTATAAGGCTTCTTCAGAAAGTTACATTTCATTCGCCTCTTTCTTGAGTTTCTATCCCCATATTTCCTGTTTCAGCACCTCAGTGAGGGAAGTTTGTCATAATACAGCAGTCCCCCTCTTTTTTTAACTTTCAGCAAAATTTTTCTCTCCCTCTCTTTTTTTCCTTTTCCCAAATGGGCCCCATTTTTTCACTTTTGATAGCTAGCTGTGACAATTTTAGCTCTTTTCTAACAGTTTTGAAAGTTGCAGTAGAGTATAAATAGTGCTAAGGTATCAGTTTGCAAGTGATTCAAGCAATGGAAGAAATTACAACATTCATGTGGAGACAGTGGCCACTAGAGGCTATGGGGGCAGGGAGAGGGAGAAGCAGTTGTAATACAGGGGCTTTTTCAAGACTTGGGAATTGTCCTGAGTGACATTGCAATGACAGTTATAGGCCATGGAGAACTGTGTGGGAGAGAGTGTGATCTACAATGTGAACTATGGCCTATGCTTAGTGACAAAGCCCCAGGATATATTTATCAATTGCAATTAATATGCCACACTAATGAAGGATGCTTATGTGGGGGGTTGTGGAAAGTGTGGGAGGTCAGGCATTTGGGAATCCCTGTATTTTTTTTGTAAAATTTATGTAATCTAAGTGTCATTTTAAAAAAAATTAAAAGTTAAAAAAAAAAAAGATTAACAGTTAGCAAATGTCAGGACCTAACATTAGTTTCACTATCTTAAAGGAAATGGCACTTGCGGGTATGTTATAAAGACTATAATCTGGTTGACAACAGAAGATTGGACATAAACACTACAATTGATTTGCGGGTTCTTTTCTTTAATTAAGTAATAATTTTTAGTCAATTCATAATTTGCTTCATATACACACAGTCAGTAGATGTCCCAGTGCAACATTTTGCATCTTTGCTTGGCATTGGGATCCTGGAATTTTCTTTCTTTCTTTTTTATTTCCTTCTGTTCTATTTTTTCACAATTAAACTTAAAAACTGAACTGTATCAGTCAATATGATCTCATTTTAAGATGTAAAAAATCTACAACTTCTAGAATTATGTTGCTTCCTGTTTTAATTTAAGCATTTAACCATTCAAAATCCAGGGCCTATTGACCAAATATCAACACTAATTTTCTTTCCTTTTTCACAGATGCATCTGTTATCAAAGATTAGAGAATATGCACAGGGATTTCTGGTTTCCCAGTTAAAATGTTGACAGAATCCTGGATTATTATAATTCCCACCTCCTCCCTCCTCTCTTCTCGCTCCCATACCCATTCCCTTTTAAACTCCTACCATTCATCAGCTACTTGAAAAACAAGCAAGACAGCAAAGTACTAGGCTGGACCAAGGAAATACAATGTGGGTTAGCATCTCAAGATAATATGAGGGCTGTGTCACAGACTTTCGGAATCAAAGAGCCAAGAAGTTTGGGCAGGTGCCCACACCCAGAAGCATGCCTGAAAGCCTTTGCCTCTCTGCTGATTGACACGAATTTCCAGGAGTCTGCCCCAGGAAAGGCTACAGAAAGGAACAGAGATTTGAGTCAGCGTTTTCGCTGCTCTATAGACCCTGAATGTTGGAGGTAAGGAAGTTAACCTGGGAACTAAATTGAGAGCCGATGCTATTTACATGGAGGATCTGACCGCAAAATCTCTCAATCTCCAAGCAAACAGCGTGAGGGGAGACTCTTAGAAACGCGGTTTCTGATTCCGACATCTGCAGCGCTTGGAATGCACAGGCAGAAGTGAGGATTGAAGTCCACATGCCTCCGGAGAGGAGAAAATCAGGGTAGTTCAACGACCAGAGGAAAAAGCTGTGGGGGTGCTGAGGATCTGGTACCTCATTCAGAAGTACCCAATGCACCTCTTGTCTCCCAGGGGGCCAGTGCACAGTGGCCAATGGTCTGGGGAGCGGGGCTGCAAAGACTTAAGTTTCACACTCAATTATCTGCAAGCATCATCCAGCAGGAAAGATAAGGAAGAAGGGGGAGGAAAGAAAGCTGCTTTCCTCACCTCGGTCAGGTCCCACGGTCAACACCTAAGTGACAGACAATAATCCTGAGAGAGTCAGTAAGGCAAAGGGAAACTCGGACATTGTGGTCACCCGGTAAAGAATCCTGCCCTGGAAACTGCCCCGCAGCACCCTCCGCCTGTGGCGGCAGCTAGGAGCCCCTAGAGGAGCAGCATCATTAACAAATGTCCCTGGAAATTCTTCAGCTCACTGAGCCAGCCAGTCCGCCTTCTTCAGCCTGCGGCAGGATGTGGAAGGTGTAAGGACATGCACATGTGGGGAAGAGAGAGCAAGTGTGAGCCGCTTCTGTGTCTTGACTTTTCAGTTCAGGGTACCTCTGATCTGACATCATGCAAGGGGGGCAGTGAGAGATGCCAGTGGATGGGAGTTCACTCCTTAATCACTGAATGCACCACACGCCCCTTTGTCATCCACATAAATCACGTCTATTACTGAGTGGGAGGCATTTAACAGAACAGGAAAGTGCGACCACGACATGAGAGCACCAAAAATCACAATTATTTTGGTCTCCTAGAAGGGAAAGTAATTCCAAGCTGTTTCTGTAGGGATTTGGTCTTTAGAGAAGGGGGAGTCCTCTGCATTGGGCTGAGCCAGCCAGGCACCCAGGAAGCTTCACATGTTTAAGCCAGTTTGGAATAGTCGCAGCTAAAGCATTGGGAAGCTTCTCTAGGCCAGCACATTTGATCCTTTCATTCCATGAAAGATTCCTTCTTGGGAAGGCAGGACAAGGGAAGTAACTGAGGTTCTCTTAGGGTAATGGTTTCCTCTGCTGGTTTGACACACAATTAGAATTCTTTCTAAATTGCACATATAACTTTTATGCTGAGTAGAATCTGGGGACAAAGATGCAGAATTTAGTGACTTGGGCAAAACAACAAAAAAGCAAAACAACCCTAGGTTATTTACTGATGCATAAGAAGGGAAGTGAATGGAAAATGCTATTGTGGTCCCTAAGCAGGGATCAGACAAGCAAGGAATTGGCAGTGTGTTCTGCAATAGATTTCTCTCTTTAAAGGGGTACCTCAAGAGTCCAGCGATTTTAAACAAGTTTTGAGGCCCCACCCCCTTTTCCACATAGTGCAATGGTGGTTTAAGTTTTTTCCCAAACCATTCAGCAGCATCAAAATGAATCAGTGGAATTAAATACAAAAAGAAAAACAAAAAACAAAACTAACTAAATTAATAAAATACCCATTGTTTCGATAAGCACTTAAGTTTTTGAACATGATTATCCAAGTACCTAAATTTTTTGTTAAACATTCAAAAATGACTAAGGAGCTAAACCTCAGGAGTCTTAGTAGTTGCAGGCTTACCTTCTTCCTTGTTAACATTAGTAATTATTATATAAGAAGGAGCACTGAAAAATAATTTTTATTTAGTTATTTAAAATCTGAAATGTGTGTGAGGGAAAACTATAAGAAAGGAACAGAATTAAGCATCAGAATGATTGAAATGTAAAGGAAAGATATTTTAAACATTTTTCAGTTTACTGCTTATTGATGAATGTCTCCACCATGAGCTAGCAGTTTATGATAGTAAAATTATCCAGAAAAATCTTTGGATATACCTTAGAAACCATTAAAATTATGTTGAATCAAGGAAAACAAAGCTGCTCAAAATCTGTGGAATTCACCTTTTTCATATTTTGTTGCTATAAATTGTCTTTTATGTCAATTTTTTCATATTTTAAATTTTGTTTTCCCTTTAAATCAAATCACTTAGGGTCTAAAAGATTGCTCCTTCTACATTTAAAAAGTTTTTTTTTCTTTTAAATCTGTTTCACATATTATTTCATCTAGTGGTTTTTATTAATTCATAATAAAATGCACCATGTAGGAAAAAAAGAGAGATTTTTCCTATTTTATTGCATACCTAAAATCCACAAACTTCAAAATGACTCGTGGAGTTCAGAGACAATGAGAATGAGAATGTGAGAGAGAGGAGAGAGTTTGTTATTGATTGACTGCCAGGGTAAACATTGAATGATGGTCTAAGCAATAAATGTTTCTTTCTGAAGGATTCACAGACTTCTACATTCTGGAAATACTTATCCATTCATTGGGATGATTCAATCAACCAGAAGGTCAGCTAGTAGGATATCCATATACACTTAATTCTTGACAATAAGTCTTTTTTACAGAAAGTAAAAACCAAAGGCTGTCACTCACATGTGTGTTAAAGCCAATCACTGTTAGAACTTCAGTGTATTGCCTTTCTGTTGGTTTCCCTTTCTTTTCCCAATTTAAAGACTAAGGGTAAAATTTTTCATTCATTCTTTATTTCTTTCTTTGACTTCTTTTTATGACTATAAAAGTAATATTGCCTGTTGAAGAAAAATTAGGAAATGCAGACAAGTATAGAGAAGAAATTATATCATGGATAAGCTTAAACTTAGAGCTAACCTGAGTGGCACATTTCTTTCCAGCCTCAAAAAATCCATATTTCCCCATTTCTCTTCTTCTTTATTTAAATATATATTTTTTATTTTTTAAAAGATATTTAGATTACACAAATGTTATGCCAAAAAATATAGGGATTCCCATATGCCCCACTCCCCACACTTCCCACACCCTGCCACAAAAACAACATTGTTCATTAGTGTGGCACATTATTGCAATTGATAAACACATCCTGGGGCATTGTCATTGAACATGAAACATATTTCACATTGTAGTTTACACTCTCTCCCACACAATTCTGTAGAACATGGGAAGATATATAATGGCCTATATCTGTCATTGCAGAGCCATTCAGGATGTTTCCCATGTCCCAAAGAGCCCTCACATTACATATGTCTTTCCCTCCCACTGTCCCTAGAGCATCCAGTGGCCACTGCCTCCACATCAATGCTGTAATTAATTACTTCCATTGCTAGAATTACACGTCTATTGTAGAATACCAATAAATCCATTCTAGTCCATAGTTCATTCCCCAATCCTGAGGATTATGGAATGGTGATGTCCACTCCACCACTTCTTGTGATGGGGCTTCAATCCCATGCAGCCAATGGATGGGACTTTCTTGCATGCAATTGTAGGCTCTCTTGTTTCCTTGGTATGGTGGGTGTCAATCCTCACCTTCTTGTTAGCTGTCCTGTGTGAGTGCAATGATCTGGAGAGTTGGTGTTGCAACTCTACTGAGGCTCAGGGTCCAGCTGGCATATGGACAGTCAAAAGATTAAAGTCTCTTGGACATACACCTACTAACTCCAGCACCAAGTTTAGTTTCAAATAGAAGGGACAGATGAGCCATGTGTAGGGAAGCCATGAATAGAGTCCAACTCTCTCACTCTCAGGAGGACCAACTCCAAAGTAGGGCCCACTGGCAAGACACCAAACTCAGGAGGTATCTGCCTTGACCACAGGACCTGGGTGTTTACAGATCCCTCAGGAACCCCACTATTTGAGGTAGTATTGACGTTGGCAGTCTATGAGATCCTGCTGAGATGTGTATAACCATTACTTCTGGGATGAACTCCCAACTCATTTTGAAGTCACTTAGACATATAAACTCATTTGTCTTTACATTTCCCCCTTTTATTTGAGTTTTTTCCACTTGCATTGCTAGTTGGTGCTTTATAGTAATCCCACAGAGCTAGGGAGGCTCACCCCTGGGAGTCATGTCCTATGCAGGGGGGAAGGTAATGCATTTATAGGCTGAGTTTGGCTTACAGAGAGGCCATAATTGAGCAACAAGGAGGCTCTCAGGAGGCAACTCTTAGGCACCCCACAACACTAGGCTGTTTCCATTTCAAGAGCAAAGGTTCACAAGCAGAGTCATCAATATTAAGGGCCCATCAATGAACCATCCTTCATCAGTCAATGCCCCCTCACTTGGGGGACA
Source organism: Cabassous unicinctus (assembly GCA_029593785.1). Taxonomy (NCBI): domain Eukaryota; kingdom Metazoa; phylum Chordata; class Mammalia; order Cingulata; family Chlamyphoridae; genus Cabassous; species Cabassous unicinctus. Next base: position 391 of record JAQZBX010100784.1, on the reverse strand, counting down.
GTTGCTGCTACATTAGAGAACATGACAGAGCTCTCCAGGATGGGAATTCAATATTCTCTTTGTTATGTGACTCTCCACCCACTCTGACAATGCCCCATGAACATTTGAACACATTTATATACCTTATATGGGAACTTCCTCCCATGATTCCCCCATCACTGATGTCTCACACCAATGATCCTACTCTGCCCCAGTTGTAATCCTTCTGTGATCCAAAGCTTCTTCAAAAATGATGCCAACAAAATAGCCAAGTACAAATAATAGGAAAATGAAATAATAATGATAGGTTTAAATATAAGAAATAAAATGCATAAAAATTTAAAGAAAAAGTAAAAATAAAATAAAATTTAAAAATTGAGATATTAGAGACTAATGAAAAATATTTAAACTT
>JAQZBX010100783.1:0-11323 GCA_029593785.1 Cabassous unicinctus | reverse complement strand
TTTTTTTTTTTTTTTTTTTTTTAGGTACCAGGCATTGAACCCAGAATCTTATACATGGGAAGCAGGCGCTCAACCACTGAGCTACATCCACTCCCCAATGAGAGCTGGTTTTTTCGTTTGTTTTTAGGAGGTACTAGAGATCGAACCCAGGACCTTGTACACGGGAAGCAGGCGCTCAACCGCTTGAGCTACATCTGCTTCCCCCAATATCTTCTTTAATATTAATTGGAAGGTTTGTCCTTCACTTTTTTGCATTTCTCCTTTTTTTTTTTTTTTAAATTTTATCCACCCCCAAGATGGCTCCCTTGACTGTCTGCTTGTCTTCCTCAGGAGGCACTGGGAACCGAACCCAGGACCTCCCATGTGGGAGGCGAGTGCCAATTGCTTGAACCACATCCACTCTCCCTTCTCCTTTTTTTTTATAGTAACCACCTTCACCCTGTTGTTTTCCTCTGGCTACTTATTCCAGTAACTACATTTTTCATAATATGTTATTCTGTCCTATAGAAATAGGGGTGAAAATGATTTTTTTTTGCCTTCAATGTTTGTAATTTTTAGCCATAGAATAGACTTTTTTGACCTTATTAGCCAGTGCTCTGTATAATCCAGAATGTGTGAATTATTTTTGGTCTGTATAGCATATAGTATACTAGTTGTCATTTACAAAATTTAACACTTTGCATTTAAAAGTTAATGGGGGAAGGGCGATGTGGCCGGGGCTCCGCCCACCTCACTATGTCTGCCGTTTTCAATTCTCAGAGTCTGTTGACTGTAATCTTGCTGCTTATATGTACCTGTGCGTATGTCCAACCCTTAGCACCCAGCCTCCTGGACAGAAACAAAACTGGACTATTTTGGAAGTGTGCCAGAGTAGGTGAAGGGAGAGTCCTTATGTTGCTGTACGCTGTATAGTGATGGCCTTCAGAACCCAGTGTCACCATAGCTTGGAACAATGCCAGGATTTGACTGCAGTCAGGTTTCAAAATGAAAAAGGACTTCCATACAGAAAATAATGGAAAGAGTGTTAACCCTTTTATCTCTGAACATTGAATGAGATAAATTTCCAGCTGCTATTCTCTATTTTTATGTTATTGGACCAATGTGCTAAATAAATAATTAAGATGTAACCAAAAAAAAAAAAAAAAATTTGGGAAGTGGATGTGGCTCAAGCAGTTGGGTACCCGCCTACCACACGGGAGGTCCTGGGTTCAGTTCCCAGTGCCTCCTAAAGAAGATGAGCAAGACAGTGAGCTGACATGAGCAGCTGGCACAGCAAGCTGACACAATGAGCTGATGCAATGAGGAGCCACAACAAGGAGAAACAATGAGAGACACATTAAGCAGGGAGTGGATGTGGCTCAAATGATTGGGTGCCTCCCTCCCACATGGGAAGTCCCAGGTTTGGTTCCCTGTGCCTCCTAAAAAAAAAAGATAAGCAGACACAAGGAGCACACAACGAACAGACGCAGAGAGCAGACAGCGAGCACAAACAATGAGGGTGGGGGGAGAAATAAGTAAATAAAAAAGTAAATCTTAAAAAAAAAAAAGTTCCAGGCAGAGCCAACAGCCAGTGCAAAGGCCCTGAGGTGGGAGGGAGCTTTATTTGCTGGAGGCTGTGGATACATTTTAATGATTTCACTGAATGTGTAGGCTGCTAAGAGAAATCAGGTTTGGGGCCTACAAGGGTCTTAAAGGATCTTACAGGGCTCAGGCTATGACCAGTGGTCTCAGAGTTTCCCAGGCTGTGAGAATAGCCTCAGGCAAGTAGAGGCCACATGTGGACTGGGATGTCAGGGGCCTCCTGAGAGTCTGTACATTCCCAGCAGGGGGCACCTGCTTCCCAAGCTAGGCTCCCAGCACATCTGCCCAGTCCCAGCAGGACCTCCCGCCCAGAAGGAAGCACCCCAGGCTCTGCTCTGGCCCAGCTGCAGGCTCCTCGCCAACGTTCTGGGCATGCTTGCTTTTTGGCTTCGACACGTCCGTCAGGCGTGGGCGTGGACTGCAAGGCCTCTTTCCCTGGCGGGTCCTGGAGGGACTGACCAGATGCTGCCTGTCTGGGCTATAGCTCAGCCATCTCCAAAACCAAGCCTCCTTTTTTCCATGATGTTCATTTCCAAATGTTACACTGTACCTGCGAGTCATGGGGTGTAAACATCTGTTTCTGGCCGCCCATGTCCATTCCCCTTCCTTTATGGAACCAATATCCTGAACTTTTTGCAGGAATCTTGTTTTGCCCCCATTCTCAGCCTGGTTTGTATGGGACTAAACTCACCCCTTTACTGTAAGCCAATCAACAATGTCCAGCCTCCTGGGATACTGTGATTGGTTCAGAGATGGGCATGTGACTTCAGATGGTCCAATCAGAGTGAATCTCAGGACCCTGGCATGGAATTGGAACATAGAGTCATCTCCTTGGTGTTGGATATGAATGAGGAAGCAAGTCTCACCAGAATCTCCTGGCAACCATGAGGGGGTCAACCTTTGAGTAAATTCACCACTGGAGACGGCAAAGAGGAGTGACCAAGAGAAACCAGGGTCTTGGTGAGAGTTTTGAGGTGCTGGGTCAAGCCTCACCTGAAAGTCACCCTACCCTTGCAGTCAGAGCAAGGTTTAAGTCTCAGCCCCACCACTCATTTGCTGGGTGACCATGGGCAAGTTATTTCCTCTCTGGGGGATCAGCTTCCTCATGTAGAAAATGGGGATCATAATAGTGTACCCATCTTGTAGGGTTGTTGTGAGGATGAATTAGTTAATAAACCTATGGTTAGAAGAGTGCCTGGCACATTGTAAACAGTCAGTAAATTTTAGCTATTATTACTAGCTCTGAGCCCCTTTTATCAAATCTTAACTGAACCACTACCTTTCTCCAGACTTTACATTTATAGGAACCAATAAATCTCCCTTTTAAAATTTTGCTATCTTTTTTTCTTACTTGCAGAGTGTTGGGGTTGAGATCAGAGAGACATCAGGCAGAAGTGGGGGGGCATTTTGTAGGTGACTATCACTGTGGGCCAGGCATTTTATACACATTTGTCATTTGGCTCCATTTTGCAGAAAAGAAAGTTGCGGCTCAGAAAAGTTAAGTAACTTGCACAAAGATAAGGTTTCACCAAAGAGAAAAGGTAAGGAAGGGCATGCTGGGTAGCCGGCCTGGCGGAGCACAGGTCAGGAGGTCTGAATGTACTTGGTGCAGAGCAGGGAACAGGGAGTTGTGTGAGCGTTAGAGGGCAGTGAAAGGACAGGAGGCTGGGAAGGGTGGGGCTTGCCTGGCTCCATCAATGTTGGTAGTTGTTCAAGTTGTTATTCTTGTGTTATGGCCACAACTCCTGTCCCCTTGCATCAACTTTCTCATCTGTGAAAGGGGGACATGGAAATACTTTTGTTTGGATTAGATTTGGCTCTATGTGACAGTCATCCCGAAGTAACAGTGGCTTAAATATGGCAGACATTTCTTCTCTCTCATGCAGATATGACCAGAGGTGATGTGGCAGCTCCACAGTCACCAGGCCCCTTCCTCTGGTCACTCCACCATCTTAACAGGTGACTTCTACCTCAGGGTCCAAGAAGGTTGCTCTTGTTCCAGCCATTTGGTGATCTGTCCAACCAGCAGGGAGGATCAAAGAAGGGAATACTTCCTTGTTTCTACTCCATTGGTTAGAGTTTAATTACATGGCATTCTCTGCTGTATAGGAGGTTGGGAAATGTAGTTTTTCCCTCAGGAAGCCAGCTAAAAAGCTGGGATTCTATTAATAATTAGAAGGGAGAATGATGAATATGGATACCCAGCAACTTCTGCCTTAATGGCGGACATTAGTCCTTCTTTTTGGCTACTTTTTTCTGATGCTTTCCTAGGTTCTTCAGCCCTCCTGGCATTCCGGAGAGTTCCCCAATATCCTTCTAGTATATTTCTTGCCTTTGTAGCGGAGTTGATCTAATAACCTGTCTCCAATGGCGTGAACAGCATAGGCAATGAGAGCAGAAATTCATGGTTCCACAATAATAGCCAGCATTTATTGAGCACTTACTGCATGCCAGGTCATGGAATGCACTCATTGAGTCTTCACATCCATCCCCAAAGCTCAGTGGCTTAAAGCAACACTGATTTATTATTTTTGGTGCTTCTGTGGGTTGCCTGGTGGGTCCTCTGCTGGCTTCCCCTGGGCTCGTTCATGAACTTCATGCAGCTGCAGGGTTGGTTGCTCTGGAGAGTCCAAGATGGCCTCAGCCACAGCCTGGCAGCTGGTACTGGTTGTTGGCTGGGCCATCTCAGCCCTGCTCTTGGCCTCTCATCTTCCAGAAGGCTAGACCGGCTTCTTTCCATGGCGTTCTCAAGGCAGCATCCAAGAGTACAAAGGCGGAAACTGCCATCCCTAGGCTGGGAAGTCTCAAAACTTCACTTCCATACATTTTCTCAAAACTTCACTCCACACATTTATTGGATCAAAGCAAGTTAAAGACCAGCCCAGAGGCTCCAGTAGCTGCTCTTGTTTCTCATTGGCCCGCTTGTATCACATAACTGATTGGTCCGATCACTAGCTGCTGGTCTGCCTCAAGAGCTGGGGGGTGGGGCTGCTTCCCTGAGGCCCTGGGCTTGGGACCCCGCCCTACATGGGGCCCCACCCCTGGCATCATCATGCAATGAGTTTTCCTTTCCTGGGTGCGGGTGGGAATAAAAGATTAAAGCCATGTTTAAGAAACTAGAATGAAACATGAGTTTTTAAAAACTTTGGAATTTTGAAACAATTTCAAATTTACAGAAAAGTTGCAAGAAGAGTACAATAAGCTCCTATATCCCCTTCACTCAGATCCCCCAATTGTCAACATTTTGCTACCTTTGATTTATCCTGTTCTCTGTGTACCTGTGTGTTTCTGAACCATTGAGAGTTCTAGACAGGATCAATAATTCGTTGTGCTTCTCCTAAGAGCAAGGACATATGACCACTCGGTAGTTCTCAAAATCATGAAATTTAGCATTGATACCAAGTTAAAATTTAATTTCTATTGTCCAGATTCAAATCCCACCAATTTTCCCAATAATGTCTTGAAACCATTCTTCTAAAACTAGTAATTATCAAAAAGAAAAGATGTACATCTAGCCAAAGAGAAGAACATCCGCTAACATCCACATATCTGCTTAGAGATCATCTAGATCAGTGGTTCTCATCCTGGGGCCTTATTGCCCCCCAGGGGACATTTGACAGTGCCTAGTGACATTGTTAGTTGTCAATGGTGGTGGTGGTGGTGGTGGTGGTGGTGGTGGTGGGGAGAGCTACAGGCTTCTAGAGAGTAGACACCAGAGATGCTGCTAAACATCTTACAACGAACAGGACAGCCTCCACAACATAGAATGATCTGGCCCAAAATCGAAGTTGGGAAACCTTATCTAAGTAAATAGGGCAGAAGAACTCCCCTCTGCATCCAAATAACTCGCACCCCAGCAATTCCATCTCTCCCTAGCCACCCGGAGAAACCTGCCCATGTGGACGCAGGGAGGCCCAGCCAACTCTGTTGGCAATCGCCCCCGAGTGGAACCAGCCCACGTGCCCATTAGGAGGAGACTGAAATAAAACCATGTAGTCCTGCTGTGTTCACGCCTCTCCCCTTGGCTTTGTTGGCTCCTCTGTAGAATGGGGCTGGGGAGGTGGGACTGGAAGGACTCCAGGAATCCTGGGCCCAGCTGCTGCTTTCTCACTTCCCAGCTTAACTGCCTCTGACTCATGCATGATCGGCTCAGGGACTGTGTGCTGACACGTCTCCAGGCTTTTATCAGCAGTAGGCTGTCCGGGAATGTCTCCCCATTTGAGTCAGGGGTGGGCCTCTGTTGACTCATCTCTTGACCCTGGGAGCCCTGCTTAGAGTGTGGTTATTTGTTTATTTATTTTTAAAGCTGTCTGTGGAAATGGATAGAGTTGATGGTAACACAAGATAGTGAGTGTAACTAACACTGCCGATTTAGAAATGTGAATGTGGCTGAAAGGGGTAGTCTAGGGAAGTTAAAGACAGAGAGAGAAATGCAATACATGATCCTGGATTGGATCTAATAATGGAGGAGAAAATGTCCAAAAGGACATTATTGGGACAATTGAAAAAACTGGGATATGGACTGTATGCCTTATATCAATGTTAAACTTCGTAAACTTGATAGCTATACTTAAGATGGTTACATAAGTGAATGTTTCTGTTCTAAGGAAATATACATGGCAATGTAAGTATTAGAGAAGGATGTATAAAACCTACCCTCAAATGTTTAGAAGATAGATGCCAGATGGATCAGATAGATATAGATAAATAAATATAGATGATAGGTAGATATAATTAGATCAAATGAGATACCACATGTAGCAAAATGCTGAGTTGATAAATCTGGGTATCTGCATGGGGGTGCATTAGTCCTGTGACTTGTTTCTTATTATCTTTGCAATTTTCCTGTTTGAAATTATTTAAAAATAAAACATTTTTTAAAAAACAAGGAGAGTGGATGTACCTCACTGGTTGAACATCTGCTTCCCATGTACAAGGTCCTGGGTTCAATCCCTGGTACCTCCTAAAACACAACAACAAAAAACAGCTGCCATTTCTTGAGTGACAATTGCACACCAGGCTCAGTGCTGAGTCAACGTTGTAACTCATCAAGTCTCCTGCATGGGCTGAGCACCCTTATTCTCTTATTGTCTCCATTTTATAAAAGAAGAAAACTGAGCCTCAGAGAAGATCATGACAAACAGCTCAAACCCAATGTGTGTCAAAGCCCAAAGTCCACACTATTCCCAGTCTGTTGCATATTCTCCCACACATGGTAGGTGCTCAGTAAATGTTTGCGTGGCAAAGAATGGACACTATCTTTTCTCCCATTTTTCCTTGGTGATAGAACTCCTGAGTTTTAGCAGGAAGCATGGCTGTCTAGCCGTTTTAGCTAATGACTATCTTTTCCAGCTTTCCTCGCAGCAGGGTGTGACATGTGACTAATTCTAGCCAAATAGAATGAGAGTAGAAGTGATGTGGCACATTCTAGTTTGTGCCCTTAAAGAAGCCAACTTCTACTTCCTTTTCTCTACTTCCTACTGGCAGGAATGTAGATGTAATGGCAGGTGCTAGATCAGCCAATTTGGCCCATGAGATGGACACTGCATGTTGAAGTTAAAAGAGCTACAAGATAGAAAAAGAGCTTGGGTCCACCATAAAGACACATCCAGCCCTGGCCTGGTTTCATTCAGACGGACATGAGAGAGGAAAATAAGCTATTTTCCTGTCTAGAAGCCACTGTCATTTGAGTCTTTCCTACAGCATTGAGCTAGTATCTCACCAATGCAGTTTGTCACATGAATGGATGATTAGATGACAGAAGGACGGTCAGACCCAGGCCCTTGCACTTATAGGTACAGGCATACTCATTCTACTGTGCTTTGCTTAGTTGTGCTTCGCGGATATTGCGTTTTTTACAAATTGGTTTGTGGCAACCCTGCGTTGAGTAAGTCTGTTGGTGCCATTTTTCCAAAAGCATGTGCTCACGTCGTGTCTCTGTGTCACATTTCGGTAACTCTCGCATTATTTCAACCTTTTTCATTATTCTATCTGTTATGGTGATCTGTGGTCTTGGATGTCACTTGTTGTGTCGGGGTGCCACAGACCACGCCCTCGTAAGACAGCGAACTTAATCCGCGTCGAGTGTGTTCCCACTGCGCTGACGGGCCATTTCCCGTCCCTCTCCCTCTCCTCAGGCCTCCCTCTTCCCTGAGACCCAACAGTATTGAAATGAGGCCAGTTAATAAACCTACAATGGCTGCTAAGCGTTCGAGGGAAAGGAAGAGCCAATCGATGTGGCAGCTACACTGTGACTTTAAGAAGCTGCCACAGCCACCCCAACCTTCAGCACCCACCACCCTGGCCAGTCAGCAGCCATCCAGGTGGAGGCAAGCCGGCAAAAAGATTGACTCGCTGAAGGCTCAGCTGATGGCTAGTTAGCATCTTTTAGAATAAGGTATTTTAAAATTAAGGCATGTACATTGTTTTTTAGACATAATGCTATTGCACACTTAATAGACTACAGTAGAGTGCAAACATAACTCCCATATGCGCTGGGAAACCAAAAAATCTTTGTGACTCACTTGGTTGTGAAATTTGCTTTATTGTGGTGGTCTGGAACCGAATGCACGTATCTGTGAGGTATGCCTGGAAATTCACCAAGACCGCATTTGAGCTCAGGTGGAAGCACCGTCCAAGTGCAGTGTAAATATTCCTGGTCCTTCCACTAGCTTGCTCTGTGCCTTGGGGTAAGCCAGGTACCCTCTCTGGACCCCAATTCTTCAGATGTAAACCAGGCTTGGCAAGTTAGTGAAATCTATGCAATTTAAAAGGTATTTTTTGTGATTTCATTTCTAGGAATCCATTCTGAGCCTATGAACACATGGGCAAAGCTGCAGCTGCAGCGTGTTTGTGGGGCAAAATCTTGGCAAGATCCTTAAAGGTGATTAAATAAACCACGGCACAGTCATGCTTTGGAGTGCTAGACTGCTGTGGACATGAGGAATTCTCTGGTGACACCTGTTGGCACAGAATGAGCCTGCATCCCAGCTCTGATAGGTTTTGGGAATTTCCAGAACAAGAGAGGTTCAGGGTAGCTGTGAGGGCAGTTTGGGAAGCCACAGAGCAGGGGGGCTGGCCTGGGTGTGTGTGGTGGCTGAGTCCACAGACCTGGGTTTGAAGTCTAGCTTCCCTACTTCCTAGCTAGGTAAGCTTGGACAAATTTGGGTCCCAAATTGAGCACCTCTGGTGTCAGTGATTGATTGATAATCTCATCTAGGTGCTAAGGATACACAGTGAATGAGATCTGGTCTCTGCTGTCATAGAGCTCTAATAGGAGGAAGACAATAAACAAACATGCATGTAAAATAATTTCTGGTACTGATTCACACTATAAAGGGAAATAAAGCAGGAGACTGGTTGTGTGTGTGGAGGCATTGTTGCCCGTAGGTGGTGGGGAGGAGGTGGTGTTTGAGAAAGCCTGAGGGAGGTGCAGCTCATGTGTGCAGAGAGCAATAAAAGGCCACTCGAAGAGCCCTGCCACATAGCAAATGCTCAATAATGGAAGCTCACATTCATATCATACAGCTCGGAAGGACATTAAAGGGAAGACTGGCATATATTTTCTAGGGTCTGAGGCAGTCACAGAGTGAGAGAGGAGATTCCTTGGGGTGGGGCTGGTGGAGCAGGTGGAGGGGACAGAGCTCAGCTCCACATCCAGCTCTGTGTGGCCTTGGGTAAGTCACTGGCTGGGCCTCTATTTCCTCAACTGGAAAACAGTCAACAGTGCTTACCTTGTGAGGATTGAGTGATGGGCACACAGTAGGTCCTCAGTGGGGGCTGGTTTCCTTGGCCACGGGCCCCACAGAGCCCCTCAGCTGAGCCTGGGGCCAGACTTGTTAATACTCGGCACCTCACTGCAGTTACCTGCTGGCAGTTTGTCTCCCGCTGTGCTGCCTGCTTGGCTCTGCCTTGGGGACCCAACTCCCTTAATTTCTGCCTTCCCCTCTGGTTCATTACTCAGTCCACAAACTGCTTGTGGCAGCACCATGGCTGTCTTCAAATCACAGCCCGACTGGTGTATCAGGGTCCAGTGTGGAGGATGGAAACCACTCCAGGTATTTCCAACAGGAAGAACTGGATACAGGGAGTTGGTTGTACAGGTGCTGAAGAGCCGAGATGCCAAAAGGGTAGGGTGAAGCACCCCAGGATTAGCAACAGCTGGAGGCTGCTCTTACCCTAGGCTGGAAGGACGGGAGGAGGAGCTGGTATCACTGGATCCGAAGCCCAGGCTGGAACCATTAGCGGTGGCTGTGGTGGGAATTGGGACCAGGAGGGGAAGGGAGGGGCTGTCGGGCCTCTTCCCCCTCACATCCATTCTCTGCCCTTCTCTGTTCTGTGCTGGGTTACGGGGCTGCGTTTCCCAGGCTCCTGAGTTAGCTGGCTTCCCTCGGCCAGTGAGCGGTCCTGGTGGCTGGCTGAGGGGCGGGAAGAAGGGAAAAGTCAGAGCATTTCTCCCCCTCTCCCTACACCTTGGGCTGCACCTCCATCAATGGCAGAGTCTCCTCTGTGGCGCCAGCTCCCACAGGCCAGGACCATCGTGCTTCCAGCCTGGAGATGCGACCTCTGTTCCTGGGCCACAGCTCAGTGGCTCCCTGCTGCTGCTAATCTCTGAGCTTTTTCGCAGTCCTCTGTCTACTTTCTTGGCTTCTCCATCATCCCTATAACCATTTCCCTGTGTTTAAAGAGGCTTCCATTTCCCGGGAAAACAGTGATGGGCACAAGGGAGGGGGCATGAGAACAAACTGGCAAGTGACCGGTCCAGCAGGCCTCTCTAGCTCCCTCCCCCTGTGTACAGATGAAAATACGGGGCCTGCAGATGGGAGAGGCGGCTGGGGGCTGGGGGCTGAGGGGTGGCCCTAGTGGCAGAAGTGCCTCCTTTAGTCCCAGCTCTGCCACGTGCAGCTCTGTAAACATGGTCTGGTTACTTCCCCTCACTGGGGGCTCAGTTTGTTCACCTACCATGTGGGGACAGAATCGTACCCACCGACACAGGGTGTTAGGAAGATGTGATGAGATGTCACATGGAAGGAACTTAGCCACAATCTTAAGAGCAGGAAAGAAGGGTGCTCACCTAGCAGCTGTTGAAAGACACACGCCATTGTAATAAAATCAGTGGGGTACAGTGCAAGGAAACATGGCTCATTGAGACACCGCCAGAGGGTTGGGGCAGTCCCGTGGATATATGGGAACTAAACGTTCAGTAAGGCAGCACTGCAACTCATCAGGGAAGGAAGAGATCATTCAGAAGATGGTGCTGGGAGACTGGCTCAAAATAAAACTGGATGCCCATCTCACCCCACAAAGGTGGACCCTAGACGTCAATGTGAAATCCAAAATTATAAAACAAGCAGAAGAAAATGTCAGAAAGTATCTTTGTGCCTAGAGATGAGAACGAACTTCTTAAAGCAAACTTCCAAAGCATAAATGTATAAAAGGCAAAACAATATTTTAAAATTATTTTGATTACATCAAAATGAAGGAATTCTAACAAAAGGATACCATAGACAGGTAATGGATGACAGCGAGAGAAGACATCGCAGTGTCTAAAACTGCAGTGTTCAGAGTAAACGAGAAACTCCTGAAAATCAACAACTGAAAAGACAGCAGCCCCAAGGAGAAAGGACAGCGATGTGAACAGCAACTTAGAGAGAAGGAAAACCACAAGCCCATGGAGAAGGCTCACCTTCATTAGCGATCCTAAAGCAACAGCGAGAGATCATTTTACACCTGAAAGATTGGT
>JAQZBX010100782.1:0-11326 GCA_029593785.1 Cabassous unicinctus | reverse complement strand
TGCTCGCCCTGCCCGCCCTGTGGTGGGGTATGTTTGAAAAGTCACAAAGCATCCACGCTGCGCTGCAGCCCCATTGGCAGAAGGAGGAGGAGGAGGGGCGGAGGTGAGGACACGTGCTCCAGCCCCTCCTCCCACCGATGCCCAGAGGAGAGAGGTGAAGCGGGGTCCAAGAGCCGCACTCCGCCCGCCCGCCCCCGGCTCCAGGGTCCAGAGGAGGCGTGCAGCCCAGGCCAGTTCCGGGCCTCCGTTTCTCTCCGCTAAGGTGAGTAGAGTGAAAACTGAGGACCCGATCGCCCTGCCACCTTGACGGGAGCCACCCAGGTCAGTGGGGGAGTGAAAACCTGGCTGAAGCTGATGGAGGGAGCAGAGACAGTGAGTTCCCACCCCACTCGGGGGTCCTACGAGGAAAGCTGAGAATGGGGCAGGGGCTGGAGCAAGAAGAGGGTCTGAGGAGGATCTTTCCCCCAAGATAGGAGAAATGACAGTGTGCTTCTGAGATGTGGACAGTGGCTCCGTGGTGGGACAGAGTCTGGAGAGGCAGGAGACAGAGGGAATGGGCCAGCGGACAAGTCCTTGGGGAGGAGAGCTGGAGGCACCCAGGGCCGGGTGGAGATGGCCTTCAGTGGGAGTGTGGAGAACTGCACCCCTGTTACCAGGTGGGGGGGCCTGAAACGTGGGCCCAGGCACAGGTGGGGGATGGATATGGTGGTGGGAGGTTGTGGGAATTCTCTTCCAACAGCTTCCAGGAAACCAACTCACCCACTGAGAGTAAAGAGCAGGATGGGGTGTCTGAGGCTTTGGGAAGAGAGGAAAAGGAAGCTGTTTTAGAGGGCAGTTAGTGACACTGAGCACATTACTGAGGTCTAGCATGAAAAAGGCAGGTCACAAGATGGTTTGACTGCTAAATAGGTGCATATTTATTATGTACCATAATAGAAGAAATACAGGAACAAAGCCACTAACCTAGCAGTAGCTATCTCTAATTGTTTTTCTTTGGGAGGGGCTGTGAAGGTTTGATGCTGGTAGGACCCCAGAATGGATTAGTCTTTACACTAATTCCTGTGGGTGTGAACATCTTATAGGTGGGATTTTGATTCAATTATTTCAGTAGGGCATGACCCAGGGTGGGTCTTAATCCTCTTAGTAGATCTCTTTATAAATGGGATGAATATGGAGAGAGACATACAGAGAGAAACATACTGAGAAAGCCCTGGAAACCAGAAGCTGAAAGCAACAAAATCTGGAGGAGAAGGGAGAGACCTATAAACGCTGCCATGTGACTGGCCATATGACCAAGGATTCCAGGATCACTGACAGCTGGTTTTCAGGGAGAAAGCATTTCCTGATGATGCCTTGATGTGGACACTTCCATGGTCTCAGAACTGAAAGCTTGCAAGATAATAACCCACCATTGTGCAAGCCACCCCATTCCTGGTCCATTGCCTTTGGCAGCTTAGCAAACTAGAACAGGGGCTTAGCTCCATTTCGTAAACTTTTTACTATGAACATGTATTAATCTCATAATTAAAATGCTATTTAAAGTAAAATGTAGTTGAAGAAACGATTTAATTTGGAATAAAACTGGCTGGGGAATTCACAGTAATTGTACTAAAATATTTGACTAAACATCACCTGAAAAAGGGATGTTGACTTTTCTTTTGGCTTCAGAAGTTAAAAGGGATAGGGAGGCTGCAACTGAAACACACAAACAAACAAGAAAATAAACAAAAAGAAAAGAGTTTTCTATTAGCAAAATGGTCCAAAAATGGGACAGACTGACTCAAGAGGCTGGGTTTTCTCTGCCATTGGAAAACCACTTGGTGGGATGGGGCAGTAGCAGGATGTCCGGCATAGGATGGATGATAATGATGGTGGTGATGACGGTGATGATGGTGATAGTGATGGTGATGGTGATGATGGTGATAATGAAGGTGATGATTTGATGGTGAGGGTGATGGTGATGGTGGTGATGATGGTGGTGAAGGTGGTGATGATGATGATGATGGTTGTGAAGGTTAGGCTAATGTGTCAGCTCATCCAGGTAATTGTGCCCAGTTGTTTGGTCCAGCAAGCACTGGGCTAATTGTAATACAAGGACATTTATGGGCTTTAGTCATCAGTGAGTTTACTGCATGGATAGCTGATTACATCTACATCAACCAAGAAGATTGCCATCAGGAATGAGTGATCCTTTATCCAATCAGTTGAATGCCTTAAAAGGGGAAGTGATTTCAGCATTCAGAGAGAATTTCCCAGCTCATCTTTAGACAGCCAACGTCTCCTGGAAACTCATCAAGGACCTTCATTGGACTCTCTTGGGAGCCCCTGGTTTGCAGCCTGCCTGTGGAGCCTGGATTTGTGCACCCCCACAGTCATGTGAGAGACTCTTATAAAATCTCATACTATTGACAGATATCTCCTGTTGATTCAGTTTCCCTAGAGAACCCTGGCTAATACAATGGTGATGATGGTGATGCTATAATCCTTTAGGTTCATGAAAAGCTGACAATGCAGCAAGTGTTCCTTTCCATATTCAGCTGATACTTGCACCCATCCTCTGGAGAGGCACTTGGGTGTTTTGTCAATTGCTCAACAGAGTGAATGAGGCCAAGTTGTGGTCACTGCTGACCCAGTGCCCCAGAAGCAGAACTGAAACGTCCTCCCCCTAGTCCAGTGCTCTGTCCAGCAGACCTTCCCCCACTTTGATCCCTGTGCAAACGGAAGGTGTCTGGAAAGGTATAGTCTGTGGATCTCGCCAGACAGGCTCATGGCTCAGGGAAAACATGGCCACAGCCTGAGCCCCCAGGACTGAGGGGAAGAGTTTCTGTGGGGGTCCAGTCTGTTTTAAAGGTGGAGAGCCTGTGGCCCATGTGTCTTGGGACCTGGAAACCCCCTCCCCCCCAGCAGTGTAGGGACTGGAATGGGTGGACTATGGTGGGCTGGACCGTGCTTCCCCTGGGGTAGACCAAGGCGCTTCCTCAGTAATCTCTGCTGCCATTCCACCTACCTTTCCATTTCTTAGCCCAGCCCTTTGGTCTGGATGCTTCCCTGGGTCCCCTTGTCCCAGGCTTTGCTTCCACACATTTGCCATGGCTTCATGTCCTACTGGCCTCCAGCCCAGACTGCCCTTTGTATCTCCCAATACTCGAATCTGCCTGGTTGTCCCTGCCACCTATGTAAGTCATGTTACCCTACAGCCGAGCTGAGCCCACTCCCCATGCCATGCCCACCCCTGCTCTGTACCTTCTTTGGAGGGATCTACCACACTGTCCCCTAAGCTGGCAGTGCCGATGTCTCTCCTCCCCACCTAACTGGCTGATTATTCTTCCCCAGTATTTCTCAGTGTACCTCTTCGTCATCCACTGCTGCTCCTCACTGTCTCTGCACTTGCCACCCACCTGCTGCCCTCCACTGAGCTGCTCCTCATGCTTTCCAGATGCATCTTTGTGAAGCATAGATGTGGCCATAGCACTCCCTGCTGAAAGCCCGTCAATGGCTCCTGGGGCTCTCTGGATAATGTACTCTTCAGCCACTGCCCTTAAGCCACATCTCTTGATGTCTCCTGTTTGCAGTTTTTGCTTTAGCCAAATGTCCCCCAATGCCCCCACTCTCCCATGTCTCCAGGCTCACCACAGGCTCTGCCCTCTGCCTGGAATGGTCCTTCTCTTCTTCACCTGAGAATCTCCTCTCCATCCTTCATACTCAGCCCATGAGTGATAAATGAATGGACTTCTCCACGGTTATGCAGGCTCCTGGAGCAGAGCTGGGATTTCAATCACTCGGCCAGTGCCTGCTGTGCCCCCACCTGAGCCCAGCCCCATGCCCAGGGCAAGCGCAGGTCCTGCCCTGGAGCTTGCATGGAATCAGAACCCAGGCGTGCTGACTCCTTGTTCATGCTCTTCCCAAGATGCTGCAGAGGCTCACAGGCTTCATGGCCCCAAGGGTGTTTTGCACAATCAGCTGGAGTGACCCAATGGCAGTTATTGCTCATGGGCTGCCCAGGTCCACATGCCCTGCTCTGCCACCGATGACATCAGAGACGACAGTCAGGGCGCTTGGCGGGAGTTAAGGTCCATTGTCATTTACCCCTATGTGATGCTTAATTTAACATGTCCTCTTGGCTGGGCTGTGGGGTACAGTTTGGTCAAGCCCCAGCCTAGGCATTGCTGTGGAGGTACCTCGTGGATGGGTTTAGTACCCGCGTCAGCTGCCTTTACCTAAAGGAGGTGACCTCCATGATGTGGACGGGCCTCTCCCAAGCAGTTGGAGGCCTTACGAGCAAAGAACTGACGGTTCCAGAAAGAAGAAGAAATTCTGTCCCAAGACCAGCCTGCCAGCCTCCCCTGTGGGTTTCGGACTCAAGACGTCAGCATCACTCTTACTGGGATTTTCAGCCTCTTGCCCGCCTACAGTTTGGACTCGCCGTCCACATAAGCATGTTAATGCCTCAAAATAAACCCCTTCTGTAAATACACGCGTGTCCTGTTGGTTCACCCTGACAGGTAAATCTTGCAAGAAGGAAGCCTCAAGAGGGAGCTGACCAGCTCGCTGTGTGAGCCGGAGGCTCTCGGAAGGAAAACACAGGGAAGCCAGTGGTCCCCTGGCCCGGTCCCTGCCTGGCCTGACTTGCCATCAAAGTGACGCCTCCTTAACCACGGCCCAGAGCATCCGATGAGTGCGGGCTCGGCGCGGGAGCAATCCAGCCTTTCTATTAAGCAACCGCACCGGACCTCTTTGTTTCCCTGCTTCTTCCAACGTGGCAAAAGATCAAGGCCCCGAGCTTGAAATAACAAAAGGGAAATAGCTTGCAGACGGGGCATCTGGAGGCCAGAAGGGGTTTTAATAGCCGTGCTTGGAGGCGAGCCGGAGGAGGGGCGGGGTCTGGCCAGCGAGGCATGGCGAATGCAGGAACCAGCACCCCACCCTGCTTCAGGAGCCATCCACCTGGCGAGGAGCCCCCTGTGCCCACGGGGGCAGGTGCCTGCTGAGCACGGCGCCTGGCCGGGCATTGCGCAGCCTCCTGGGCTGTGTGAGCTGGTCAGGATGTGCCTCCGGGTGGCGGCCATCTGGGTGGGGGCGCCCAGGAGCTGACACACGCCTGCAGTTCCCTCGAGGCTGAGGAAAACCAGGGTCCTCTGCTGAGAACAGGGCCTTCTGGGGCACAGGGGCCTCTGGCAGGTGCCCCAGCCCTGCCACAGTCCAAGTGGGCTGGGGGGCTCAGTGGTGTCATGCTTCAGAAAAAGGAGGCGCTTTCTCTTGTTTGTTCCTGGATCTACAACTTGTGAGGCCTTTGCAATGCTGAGTTCATGCCGCATTGGATTCTTTAGGCTTCAGCCTTTTCCTTAACACCAGAGACTGAGCTCACGTCTCAGGAGGCAGAGGTAGGCGGAAAATGCCTCCTTGCTTCTTCCATGCCGACTGCTGCCCAAAAGACACCTGGTTAACAAGCTCTGAAGCAAACACGACTGCGCTGTGGTGCACAGCTTGGTGCCGTTTACCAGCTACCGTATGCCTGGCCCAGCCCAGCTTGCGTCATGTCCTTAAATGACCCAGGTGGTGGTTTTTCCATCCCTGTGGCTCAGAAGATGTGGGTGTTGGGAGAAGGCCGGTGAGTTGCTCAAGGTCACACAGCTCATGAAGGTCAGAGATAAGCCTTGAATCCAGTGCGCCCTGGCAACTAACACTTGGACTTTCCAGAACACTTTGTCTCCTGAGAGCTCAAGCAAATGGATTGTCCAATCTGGTCCACATCTTTCTCAGAAAGCATTCTTTTCCTGAACTATAGTTTGGATCCCATCACCTCCCACCTCAGAAGCTGACAGTAGCTCCCCTTTCATGGGCGGTTCTTTTGGGTTGCTGGGGTGGCCGATGACCAGGGAGGCTGACGGTGCTCGAGAGCCCATTCTTTGGTGGGAAGGCTCCATGGTAGAGGGGGGCAGTGGAGGATATCTGTGTGAGGGTGGGCTAGCCCGGGGAGCCAGCTGCTCTGCTAGGTGGGCTTTGATCTGTTGGGTTTGGTACGACCAGCTCCCCTGCTCCAGACAACCCAAGCAGCAGAAGTTGCAGCAGCCAGGGAAGGAGGCCAGCCCAGAGCCAAAGCTTCAGCAGCACCACCTGGCTGTGTGGACTCGGGCCCTTCCTGGGCTCAGCTGAACAAGGTCCCCCCAGAAGGGGAAGGAAGGGACTCAACACGCAGGCTTGGGGGAGACCAGCCATCCCTGCAGGCAATGCCCAGGCACGGGTGGGATTCCTGAGCAAGCCACGTGGTAGGTACTAGCAGAGCACACCCAAGAGGCAGGAAAGGCAGTGAGGGACTTTCATGGGGAGAGGAAATTCGGGGATCTAAAGCTGGAAGTCAATATTAATTTGTGCGCTGACTCTATCCCCAGGACTGGGAAACAAAGGCACCTTTCTGGAGCCGCCTCTGGGAGCTCAGTGTTGCATGTTTCCAGGCTAATCCGGGGGCTGATCCCTCCGCTTGGAATGGCACGACTCCCAAGCTACCAGCAGCCATGGTTCTTGGACGGCTGGTTCTTGGGTCTGTTTTTCCTCATTGGAATTACTGGAATGTCCTGGGGAGGCTTTCCCCTGGGGTGACTTTGCCACCACCCTAAGCCTTTGTTCTCTTTTCTCTGCTCCGGGTCTGTTGGTGGCCCTAAGCTCTGGCTAAGACCCAACCCCCGCTGCTGCCCGCTCCCTCCCACCCCCAACTGGACACCACATGACTCAGGGAGCTGTTCTTCCTTGCTGGTCGGGGGTGGGTGGGTGTCTCAGCCAGGCTCTGCGGATATGTTCTAGAGGTTCTATGAGACCTGTTGTGACCCCCAGGACTGTCCAGTGCGCGTCTCCCGCAAATCCCAATGTCCCCAAGCACGAGCTTTTGCTGAGGGTGCGCGGGAAGATGGGTCCATCCTCTTCTCCAGGGCCCAGTCCCAAGCCTGCGCTGCGTTCTGGACTTCCCGGCTCTGAGCGCTGATGTGAGGATTTCTGCTTTATATCTTCCAGAATTATGGCACTGCCCCCTATTTCAGTGCTGTAGGAAGTATATTGTGTCTGTACTTATTTTGTTATTTTAATGGGATTTGTGGTAGAAGATATAAAATGACATAAGCCTGCCATTTTGAACTTGAAGTCAAGTTAGTATTAAAATCAGGAAAATAAGAATCCATTCCAAGGAACCTCACAAACGCAGACTCAAGGAATTAAAATGATGGGGGCAAAATCCTATTTTGCAGTAGTAACGGCCCAGCGTTTTCTGTTCCCTGGGGCTCATCTTTGCATTCTGTCAGGAAGAGCTGTGGCCTCAGAAAGAGAAGACACAGATGATTTTAAGGGGCAAGGCGTTTTGAGCTGCCGGCCTGGGGGCTCGTCTGACACAGAAGGTCAGTGGCTGCAGTCGCAGGGGCCCTCCCCACGCCCACTTGGTGTCTGATGCGGGGGTCGTCGGACCCCCATGTTGCCCACGTCAGCAGTCTTGAGAGCCGTCGGTCATGAGGAATATCTCTTCCAACTTATCACTCCCCAAGCCTGGAGCTGGGAATCTTCCCGGGTCCATGAGCTTCCACCCAAGAGGCCAGAGGTTCCGGCTGACAGCCTCTTCTGCTCTCACTATCAGGATCCCTCTCGCTTTTCATTCCTCAGGTGGGTTTAGCAAACCTCCTTGACTTTCGCAGGAGAACGTTTGGTCCACATGACTCCTAACCCCAGGGTTTGCTCACTGCAAGGTTTCTGACACCCGAAGGCACCCTGGAATGAGGCTCCTGGGCTTTTGTTATGCCCAGAGTCAGGACCGTTGGCTGACGTGCTAAATAGCCTGCCAGCGTTGACAACAGTCCTGACATTTCCACTAGTACGGCAGTCGCCAAGGTGCAGTCCAGAGACAGTGACGCGGAGGGATTTACCACTGGGCGAAAGTGGCATTTCAAATCAGTAGGGCACGTCTAACACATGGTTTAGTCAGTTGTCTGCCCATACCTAAAAAGGAACACCCCACCCATTCCATACCTAAAGTAAGTTCCGGCTGGATTAAAGAGCTAAGTGTAAGAGAAAAGGACTCTAAACGATATCAGGGGGAGGTAGAGGAGAATGTTTCTATGTTCTTGGAGAGGGGACGTTATTTCCAAGCAAGCCAACAAGTATTTGATATCGGGAATGAGCTAGAACTAGCAATGGTTTCTCGGAGGCCTGGCCTGACAGAGCTTTACTTCTCCTCAGGCTCCGTCTGCAGGGAAGGTCAGGAGGGGCCCAGGCTGACTGCGAGCCCACCGCCGGGGAGAGACGCCGGGGGGTTCTGGCACCTCCGTGCTTTGGCTCAGCGGCCCCACGCAGCGCTCACGCCCAAAGCCTGTTGGCGAGCACCAGCCACGTGACTCCTGAACCAGAAGAGGCTGAGGGTTTATGAGCTCTGTCCTAATTAAAGCTTCAGATGGAATGGAGGATTTTCTTGGAAAGCGTAAATTAGCTTTGAAGTAAGTCAAAAGAGATGCGTAGGAATAAATGGAAGACGAGCGAGCTCCTACCCCAGGCGGTTTTATTGGGAGGAAATTGAGTGTTTGTCTGTTCAGGAAGGGTGAGAGCTCCCTGGGTGCCAGGTGTGAAGTCAACTCACTCAAGGGGGCCAGAGGCCAGGAACAGGAGGCAGGAGCGGGGCGCAGGTGCTGGGGGAGGGTGGTCGCCGCCCCTGCCCCTGCCAGCCAGTCCTTCTGGATCTGTCTACGAGACGCTCGGTGGGCGCTGCCACCTCTGTCACGGCAGCCGGTTCCCCAGAGTAATCCCCTCCACGGAAGAGGTCACTCCCCAGGAAGGAGCCGGGGTGCTGCTGTAGGCAGGGAGGGCGGTTGCTTGGCAGCCAGAGGAAAAAAAGAAAGAGAGAGAGGGGCTGACATCAACGCGGCGTCAAGCTCCAGAAACTTTGCGAGAGATTAGAACCGGGGGGCGCGGCAAGCTCACAACCCATCGTGTGAGGGTGAATGAACACATTCACAGTTAAGGAGTCTTTCCATGGCTCGAGGGCCTGAGGTGCTGGGCAGCTCGTGTCGGGCTTTCCTGTTGATGACGCCGTCGAAGCATCAGCTCAGTGCTGGCTCCTCGTGGCTCCAGCCTCAGACCAGGGCCCGCTGCCCAGGGGCAGAGAGAGCCAACGTGGCGCCCCGCATGGGTGGAAGTGGCCGAGACGACGCCTCGGTGGGTGCCGGGCGTGCAGGCTCCGGGGTGCTCGTGGGTGCAGAGCTGAGCAGCTGACCCTGGGAACGCGGTTGGTAGAGAAGGCAGGGTCTGGAAGATGAGAGGTTCATTTCAGACCCTCCCTTAAAGGTTCCCAGAAGCTTTTGCCTCTTGAGAGCCACGGAAAGGAACTTGTTGGTAGACAGCTCTCTCTCGGGTGCTGAGCAAACGGCCCCCAAGCCAGGCGCTGCTCCACTTTGAACAAAGATCCTTGGTTCCCAGTGGGGAGACGCGGGTCACCCTTCCCCATCTCTTTGCTTTCAGGACCTCGTGATGTCTGTCCACTCAGGGGACAATTACAGGCAGGTAAAAGAGAGGGTCGATGCATCCATAACAAATTCCTGTTCAGCCTGGACAAACCGGGGAAGGAAGGAATGCAGAAAAGAGAAGGAAAGAGAGGCTGGTGACAAAGAAAACCGATTTGTGTGCCAATTCAATCAGCAGCGATCTGTGAGTCGAGCCCTTCCCATGCTCCAAGTCCAAGCTATGTAAATACTGCCACTTTCTGTTGCCTTGACCGTGAGCCATCTGCAGGCATGTGAGGAGCCACGGCACACAGCATTCCCAGGGCATCGGGTGACGTCGAGTTTATTATTTGTCTCATTTATTCCACTTACATTTGAGGATGGTGTGGTTACACATCCCACGCGGATTCGAGGCCATGGGTCTGTGTGGTGGGCAGGGAAGTAGAGGGGGAGGAAGAAGCCTCCCTAGATCCATCTAATTTAAAGCATCTTTAGCTGAGTGGTGCCGTGAAAAGGATGTGGCAAAACCAAATAAAAATCATAGAAGGATCAAAGTGTACGCACAAATTCATTCCTTCTGGAAGCAGCTTCTCTTTCCCTCCCCCCCCTTCCCTGTTTCTCCCCCCTCTTTATCCCAGTGATTCTTTTGTGGCAAAGCTCCAGGACCCGTCTCCTCCGAGCGGGGTCGCAGTTTCATCTCTGATTGATGGGGCGAAGGCCTGTGGATTTGAGGGAGATCTGAGAGGCTTCCTGATGTCACGGTGGACTTGTGAAGGGTTGCATCAATCAGCACTCTTCCCAAGCAGTTCAAAGAGAGTCACGGATGTCACGAGGACTCTGGCTTCAGGCACAGCGCCACGGGATTCCACGATTTTATCGACAATCTGCAGTCAGCCGCCTCTCCCCAGCCTGCTTCTTGCCTGCTGGCTGCTGCGTGGAATTTTACAAGAGAATCATATTGAGCTAAGGGAAACTGAGGTTTTGCCCAGTTCCGGACCCCTGCCAATCAACAGAGGCTTGAGGAAGTTAAGCCCCTCCCTCCCGCGGCACACGAGGGCCTGGCTGTGCACACGCAGGCTGGCTGCGCCCTGCTGGGGCCCCTCGGCCCACGCCGCCTGCTCCGCTGCCCGCCAGCACCTGGGCGGGGGCCACCCTCACCCAGGACCCCGCTCCCTTCTTGCTCCCGTCCCCGCCTGCCTTGGGCCACTGCCTGCCTCAGGAGTGAGACCTCCAGAGCTGCCCCTCAGCCCCTGCCCGCGCTCGCCGGACCCTGGTCGCTCTCTGCCGCCTCCCCGGCACCCTCTCTCCTTCCACGTCCTCTCGGGACCCTGGCCCACCTCCCGGGGAGCAGGTCAGGTTTTTCCCCAGCACTATTAACCTAGAGGAAAAACTGTTGAGGATGACGGAAATAAGGTGAAGCTGATTCAGGGTTTAGCTGTACTTTTAGAGATTATCTCAGGGATTTCTCTCATCTGCTTTTCAAATTAAGAATAGGAGGTATATTGAAGGGAAAAAATATGTACAGTTAATTCCACTGTTTTGGCTGCAATAAAATCGATTTTGAAATAAAAAAAAATAGGAGGTATTAAAATAATGTTGAATTTTATCCATGGGGTGAGGATTTCCCCTGGAGCCTGGAGACCTAACAACCTAAATTGTTCTGGTCGGCGGCTGCCATTTCTCCAGATCCTTCCAGAAATGCGTTCTAGGGGTCAGCAGGATCAGCTTGAGGCAGGGCCCAAGGGAGGGCCCAAGGCCCCTCCCCGAGAGTCCAGCATGGGGGCCTCCAAGCCTATCTCCTGCCACAGAAAGGGGTGGCTGGTTACACACACACATTATGCCCCTCATGTGCCCGGGTG
>JAQZBX010100781.1:0-11327 GCA_029593785.1 Cabassous unicinctus | reverse complement strand
CTATGGACTATCTAGTTGACCCTTCCTCTATTGACTATCTAGTTGACCCTTCCTCTATGAACTATCTAGTTGACCCTTCCTCTATTGACTATCTAGTTGACCCTTCCTCTATGGACTATCTTAGTTGACCCTTCCTCTATTGACTATCTAGTTGACCCTTCCTCTATGGACTATCTAGTTGACCCTTCCTCTATTGACTATCTAGTTGACCCTTCCTCTATTGAATATCTAGCTGACCCTTCCTCTATGGACTATCTTATGTCCAGCCTCAAGAGACACTTAAATACAGAATGTTTAAATATGAGAATCAAGAGCTCACAGAGGAACCTGTTCCAACCAAAGATCACAACTAGTCCTGGAAGGAAAGGTGGCAGTGGAGATTGATTTTAGTTAGAAGATTTTTTAATGAGGTGGGAACATGGACTATAGAACAAAACTGTGCAGGGATGAAATTTTCTCTGTCCTTTTCCTACATGCTCAGAAACAATGTCTCTGAAACACCTCTCATATGCCATTCTTTAGTAGCTGCTAAAATGATAACTGATAATTAGATGCCAGGTGGAAAGAAGTGACCACAGTGCAGCCCCCTCATTACAATAGTATTTCTATTAATGAATATTGTAAAATAATCTCTGAACACAAGCAAAGAAAGATTCATTCTGGGAAGAGAAATGGCAAGGCCTTTTCAGTAAGTGAGGTTTGCTGGGCTCCCTAAAGTCTATAGAGGCAAAGATGGAGAAAAGGGAAGGCCAGGAGGAGAGAACAGTTCTCAGTGCAGGGAAGGAGGTGTGTTTTCATGGCAAGGTTGAAATGCAGAGAATAGGGGAAAAAGGAGAAAGAACATATGAAAGTGCAGCCTCTCACCTGACCAAGGCAAGAACTCTGTGACTCACAAAGCGCAGCAGGAGTTCAAGACTCCTACACTGGTTCACGGACAGCCTGGTAGGGCGCAACAATCAAGAGTGTGGTTTGTAGCAGAGAGGAAGCAAGTGAGCTTGGGAAGAGAAAGATTCACAGCTGAGGAACAGGAAAAGGGAGGAGGCGCCCAGGTTTAGGACAGCACAACCTGGTATAAATACTCTCCATTAAGAAGCCAGTCAAAAATAAGACCAGGAATGACAAACCAAATAGTCTTCAAACAAACAAACAAACAAACCACCTGGCAGGAGGTAGTGTTGCTTATGTGAGCGAGGGAAAGGTAATTTCAAGGGCCCTAAGGACATGTCTGTCTTTTTTTACCACTCTATTCCAGGATCTAGCACATTGCCTGGAACTTAGTAAGTATCCAATAAATATCAGCGGAATCAATAACTCAGTGAACGCTCTAGAAACAATAAGACTTACTACACTCATTAAACACTGAGAATGGTAGGTTAACTTTAAAAACCTGAGAACTTTGGGGGGAGAAAGATGTCTTGGTCATTCGAAGTTTATTTAAGAGAATTTTTAAAATACACTAGCTAATTTCTTTTGAGGGTAAATTTCCAGAGGGCTCGAGCATATTGAACTAACAAGATAAAACAAACCGACAAAAATAATTCCAAACATTCTAAGAAACAAGGTTGTTTTTCCCTTCTTTCTAGCTGCTTCTTCATTCATATAACTTTCTGGAAGATTTGGGGGTGACCACAGCGAAGCTTTAGGGTTTCGTTAGTTTTCTTCCTCTGCCCCTTGATCACCTGTGTCGGCATGGGCCCGGTTTCCTTTGTATTTCTTCATTCTCCCCTGGGAAATTTATGTCTGATTCTGGAATCTGCCCCCATCCTCCTCTGTGAACACTGAGGTGAAAAATTCATTTATTTGTTAGCAGTTATCTCCATTGCCTGTCAATAAATCACACTTTCTATCTTTTCAAGGCCTGACATACCACTTTTCTGACCTCCTGTTCTTTAAGTGCTTTGAGAACTAGCTCATTATTATTTATCATCATCTCATAGGCAATCTTTCTTTCTTCACTTTTAATTTTGGGATTTTTAAAAATACTCTTAACATCTTCCTGTAATCATGCCAGTCTCCTTCTCTATAACACTTGATGTCAACTGTGCCTCTTTCTTAATAAATAATTGCTTTAAGCCCTTCGGTTTCCGATCCCGTTAGCCTGATGGTTGCAATTTTCTTGTAGCTGGTATAGTCTTGCACAGCCTAATGTCTAGGTAGCTGTTTGTCGACTTTATCCCTGAAAATGCAAGTCCATTCACACCCTGGGTACCTCTGCCTTCCTGGTTGATTCTTTTTTTCTCATTCTGCTTTATAGGGTCAAATGGTCAAGACCGACTATTAGATTTTAAGGGACAGAAAGCTGCAGTTCTGCCTACACTTGTCCTACATTTGGCTGTGTTTAAATCAATGGCTCAGATAGTATTTGCTATGAAAAGCATCATTTGAAGACCAAATCTAGCACTGCAGTACAGTAGGTCCAAAGTCCTACATGTGTCCCAAATTTGCATAACCAAATCAATCTCCCTTGCTCTTTCCCTTCTCTAGTTTGACCACAGACTTGCTAAGGCCTCTCGCTGGATTATCAGCATGCTCTTAAAATACTCTCCAAGTCTACACTTCCAATCATATCCTCTGTTTTACAAAAATTTAAACAAGAGGAATTTGATACGTTTCCACTTGAACATGATTATAAATAGTTAAGCTACATTCAGTACATTCCAGGCACTTATTTTTCTTTCTATACCATAGATAGATACATCACATATTATCATTTCATTATTTCCTATATTATTGCCCGTATTCTAGTGATCTTTACTACCCGATGGTCAGAATTTAACTCCTTTCACACTGCAATTTTTGTAACCTTTAATTATTAGCCAGTGCCACCTTGTACCTCTAATACTGAAGGATGTCCATATCTTCTAAACTGAAAAATTAAAGAATGAAATTAAAATACTTATATTCTGGATACTAGGAAAGGCCTCTAATTTCTGATCAGTGTTTTTCACACCCATCAAAGGAGAGTTGATCACATGTGGTAAGCATACTTAAAATGATTCTCTCATCTAAACTACACAAGATAGAAGAGCTCGAGTTACCTGGTAGATACCAGCTGATAGATATGGTCAAAGGACAAATCAGAAGGATTCAGCCCCTCCAACGTGCAACAGGCAGAGCGAGCAAATAACGCAGTAACGCAGCCACCAAGCAGCAGGACCTCGTCAGCAGGCCACAGCACAGCATGAATTTACGTGCTGCCCTTTTATCCAAAAAGGACATCATTAAGCCCTTTTAAAATAAGTGGAAGTTTGCACAAATAGATGGAAAGTGACTTTCCTGGGATGACCAGGAAATCATGGCGATCCAGTACCGAGCGCTTCTAAGCGCCACATTTAACTGGATTTTCTTACAGCACTAATGTTCCTCCACTGACACAACTTAGCAGGCAACGTATTTACAAAACTGTAATAGCCTGAAAAGGATTAACAATGAACAATGCGCAAAATAGTCAATTACAGGCTTCAACTTTAAACAAGCACTTACAATGAAGATTAAAAAAACTATCTTGGCTATGGGGTCATTTTCCAGGCTACTAACTGCTAAACCATGTGCAGAACGTGCTTCCAATTTAACCATCCAGATTTTCTAAAACGGCAGATAGCTTTGCTCTGCAGGCAGGATCAAGTTGTTCTTCAATTTGATTTTTAAAACACGGCAGTTCCACAGAAAACTAATAAGCTTTTTGCTACAGATTATCAGCAAAAGAAAGAAAAGGGGAAGTCGTGGGGTTTTTTTAAGATCCTAATTTGTCAATGTATGAAAGTGAAAAATACAACCTCACTTTGATTCAGAAAAGGGTAGTAGTTGAATAAATTCTGCAGCCCCGTCAGTTTCTGCCGAGTATTGGCCACAAGTCTCCGCTCTTCTAAGACATAGCATTGGTCAGAATGCCAGTGCAAAAATAACACATGGGAAGTCAGGATGGCTTTTAAAAGCTACAGAGAAAATCTGAAATGCTTTCTAACCAATACAGTGTCGCTCAGGTTTTACAAATAATCGGATACAATTAACTTTGAAAATTTCACTCTCACAATTGG
The DNA here is from genome assembly GCA_029593785.1 of Cabassous unicinctus. Classification (NCBI taxonomy): domain Eukaryota; kingdom Metazoa; phylum Chordata; class Mammalia; order Cingulata; family Chlamyphoridae; genus Cabassous; species Cabassous unicinctus. The sequence goes on along the minus strand of JAQZBX010100781.1, from coordinate 7,290 downwards.
TGGCCTCACCCTTCCCATGGTACCAGAACAAATGGCTGAAACAGAAGCCAGGTGCATAGAAGGACTTTTGGGTTTCCACAAACGTGCAAAGAATTTTGGTGCAGTGCAGAACAAATTACATGGCACTTTATATCCTTTTAGAACCCAGTCTGTAAGCAGGCCTGAGTCTGCAGAAGTCCTACACACTGGTGTGATAAGACAATATGGGTTAGCTAATTAATGTTACATGCATATTTTTCGTGGGCAAATGAAACAGGGGAAGCCAAAGAATTGTTTGTCCAGGAGAAAGTCTCTGACATGAGACAGCGTGCTGATGTCCCTGGTGGCTTGGCATTTATTATGAAAGCAAGTCGGGTTAACCTGACTATGGCTAGAGTCAACCTAGACCTTACATAGGGTTCCACTTCTTGGTTTTCAAGCAGGCTGAAACAGGTTGGAAACAGCTTCCCTCTCTTTAAGACTGAGCCTAGTTATCAGGCTAATAGCCTGCAGTAGGACTCTATTCTTAAAACTCCCTGGGACCTCCCACATGGCTCTCCAGGGATCTCGACTGTCACAAGAACTGTTACCTGAAAAGTTGTTGTGAGTCCAATTTTCAGTCTAATATTTAAAGGCATCCAATGGCAAACCCTTCGGTCAAGGAAATAATTACTTCTCAATTTATCTTTGGTGTTAACTCACATTTTCATATCATCTTTAGCACCTATAATTTAACATCTGGCTCACCTTGCTGTTTTCTGTCTTAAAACTAGGTATAAGTGAAGGGTAGATTAGGAGTTTTGCCCAAGCAAATTTAAGGATTTTTGTTGTTGTTGTTCTTTTTGCACAGGACCCAACAAGTTATCCAGTTAATAATTCTCAGCCAATGGCAACACATCACCTTGTAAATTTGGTTAATCACACAATACAAAATCAGGAACCTCATTTGCTTGCTCCATTTGTCACAGAAAAACCTTTTGGTTTTAGAAGATTTCCCTCTAGACAGCAAGATAGTAACTGTAGAGAAAAGGATCCACAATTATAGAAATGCTCACTATAATAATAACAGTGAGCATTTATTTTATTTTATATATTGCCTAGATATTCTAGGCACTTATCTATGCATGAGTCATACATTACCTCATTTATTTCACCTAACAATCTTCACGGGTAGGTTTTATAATTATCTTCAATGTACAGGTGAGGCAAGTATTGGCTCAGAGAGAGTAACTTAGACAAGGTTACCCAGGTAGTAAAGGATAGAGGCAGGATTTAAACCCAAGGGACCACACTGCTAAACGTCACACCATACTTTACTTCTCCCGCATCGACAGAGTGAAAAGATGGACTCGTGGTACATTTACAGAACGAAACCAATGAGAACAAATCGAGTAAGCACAAATGTAAAGTCCCATGCTACACAAGGTAGTGGTAACACCTGATTTTAAAGCAATTAATGTTAAAAACACCTAAGATTTTAGTGGGTGACAAGTTCAATTTTCAGCCAACGCTAAAATATGGATGTCTAAATGAAATCTCAGACTGTACTAACATTGAAAATGAAAGCAGACTCACTACTAGTCAAGCCAAGCTGGGATACTGAAGTAAGTCCTAGATCCACCACGCAGAGAAACACACCAATTAGAACAGGGGTTCTTAACCTTTTTCATTCCACGGACCCCTTTGCCAGTCAGGAGAAAACCATGGACCCCTTCTCAGAATGCAGCAGCAGATAGTTTTATGACACTCAACATCAGAGGTCAGAGAAAATAAAGATAGTAAGTTGATTTTTTTCAATTCAAGCTCACAAACCCCCTGAAATCTTTCCACGGACCCCCGGTTAAGAACCCCTAAATTAGAACATATGCAGATGACAACGGCCAGGAATGTGAGATGGGGTTAAACCATGTTCTACGATATTCTGAAAAAAGTAAAGATTGTCATCTGGGAAACATGTGGCAAAGGAGACAATAAACAAAACAAGGTGGCTTCAGAGGAGAAAATTAGTATCCCAGGCTGACAGTTACAGAACTGAGAACTTTCTGAAAGAGCTGTCACAATGCAATGCATTGCCTTCTTGGTAGAGGCTTCCCCAATTCAGAGAGTGCCCAAGCAGAGGAATGTCAGTGTCTGTTGAGGAGTCAGTCATTCATTCATTCATTCATACATTATTCATAGTGCCATCCCTGTGCCAACAACTTTTAGAGGAGGTCATCTGGAAGGATTCCTACACTGGGAGGGAAGCTAATGTAAATCACAAAGACTATAAGAAGAACTCAAAGTTCAATTCTACTTTTACAAATCTATGGCATCTTCCCAAAATGATGGGTAAATAATTTATGCTGGGAAGCAAGGGTTCCATTTGACATCCTAATATATTTTGTGGGTTAATAAAAAGGAAATTAAAAATAGTAGGATAGGGATTAGTTATTAAATAATATAACACTGGAGATGATTATATGAGCAAACCATGTGTTATCTAGTTTTCTTAAATATACCATGTTTACAGGGGAAAAAAAGATGGGAGACGTTTTCTATTTGGTTTTTTGTTTTGTTTTGTTTTGTTTTTGCTATTTAAGTTACATAGAGAGCAAAATGGTTAATCAAAAATAGGCCTACTTACTTCTCTCCCTGGGTAATTTTTCCATTCCCATGACTTCAACTACCAAAGATCCCCTTTAAGCTACATCTCTTCCTATATTCCACATCTTAATGAATGGCACCACCATCAACCAAGTTGCCTAAGCCAGATACCGAGAAGCCAAGGATGATGTCCCCCTTATCTATCAGTTACCCAATCCAACCATTTCCATGAATTTAATATCACTCAAATCCACATCCTCCTCTTCTTCCCCATCGTTCCTGATAAAGGTCAACCTCTCATCGTTTCCCCTTGGAATTGCTTCAGTCACCCTACTGCATACTCTCCCTGCCTCTCAGGTTGCTACCTATTTACACCCTTACTTGAGTGACTGTCTTAAACTAAAAATTGGGTCAGGTCACCCCACTATTTAAATTCAATCCTTGAGTAGCTCAACCAGTGCTTCAGTGAAAACTCGATTTCCTCCACTTAACTGTACAAGAAAGACCCCTCACTTACTGGGGCCTGGATTCCATTCTGATTTCATCATTCATTCCTTCCCTTATGAAAGGAAGCCAAGTCTTATTGAACTGCTTCCTGTTCTATGCTTTCTTTTATTATACCCTCTCACTCCCATATGCATTCCTCGCTCCTGGCAATTTTCTTTTCATCTAGATAGATCTAACACACCCTTTAAAGCTCAGTTCAGGCATTATCACTTCTACTAAAACAAAATCCAATGACCATTCCTATCCCCTTTCTCCCTTGCCTACCTCTGAGTCATAGACCCAACTAAAGTTGTAAAAGTTCACTTTTTCAGCCTCTTCTGCAGCAATGGATGGATAACTGTTTGAGCTTTGGCCAATAAGTTGTTAGCAGAATTCTGCTGAAGACAGAATTCCCAGTTTCAAGGAATGCTTTTATTTTCCTGATGGACGGGGATATATGTGTAGGTAGAGATGCTTCCCTAATCTCTGCCTCTCTTGCTTCCTGTCTTATACTCCAAAGTGTTGTCTGGGGCTCAGTAGCCATCTTGCAAGCAGAAGAGGAAATGCTGAAGAATGAAAATCAGCATGCTAAGCGTGGAGAGAAGCAAAAATGGTAACACTATTTGCTGAATCCACGCAGGCAACCTCCTACCTCCAGACATCTTGTTAAGTGAGAGGAAAAAACCATTCTTATTTGACTAACCTACTATTAGTGGGTATTTTATTAGTTGCAGCTGAGCACACGTTTAACTGATATTGGACCTCTGACAATTCTTTCCATATTCTCTACAATTGAAGCAGTACAGGGGCGGTTAAGGGCAAAGGCTTTGGAGTTCAGCTGATCTAACTTGGAATCTGGGCTCTGCCACTTACTTCCATACCTGCCACTGGGCAGGTAGCCTAATCTCTCTGATCTTCATTTGTCTCCTCTGTAAAGTGGGAATGACAATGCCTATCAAGGAGTAAACAAGATGTTATATGTAAAATATTTAACAAATGTCAGATACACAGGGAACACTCAACAATTGTAGCCATTATTATGAGAGTACCCCTGATTTACATTCCAACAGCACCAGTGAACCCATTAATTCTTGCCTAATACCCTGACTTATCTGTTACTTACCTGATTTTGTCCTTAGACTGTGGACCACACAGAAGGCAAGACAAATGGATATCACTAGAACACCTAACACAGGGTCTCACATGGAAGCTTTCCCGCAAGTATTTGTTGGACTACTTAATGAATGAATGAATGAACCAAAGACTAATTTGAGGGATGAAGTTTATAATTTTGGTTGGCTAATATAAATGGTGCTTACATAAATGGTTTAAAAATACAAATACGGAGGGCCGTATGATCTCAGGCATACTTATAACACATTAATTTTATTTATCAAGAAGCTAATCAAACTTTTTCAGTGAAAGGATATATTGCTTTGATTTTACAAATATATATATGTAATTTGCCCTTTCCCTCCCTGCTGGAAAGGAGCACTTCTACTACATCTGAAAATCAAGACAGCTAAAATATGAGGTATAAAAATTGCTCATGATACAACCAAGCCCAAAACTGAAAAAAGGATTGACATTTCATCTTCTCTAACCCTTTCAACTTACCTCTAGAAAAGGCTTCTTCGCTGAATATTTACTTGATGAAGTAATAAGATTAATAGGGAAGCGGCTGTGGCTCAATTGGTTGGGCTCCCGTTTACCATATGGGAGGCCCTGGTTCGATTCCCAGGGCCTCCTGGTAAAGGCAAGCCGGCCTGCGTGGTGCAGTGAGTTGATGCAGCAAGATGACGCAACAAAGGGAACAAGCAGACACAGAAAAACGCACAGCAAATGGCACACAGCAAGCACAAGCAGCAAGGGGGGGATAAATAAATAAAAATAAATCTTTAAAAATAGACAAATAAATAAGATTAATAGTCCCCATCATTTTGTGTGTATGTGGGGGGAAGGTCTGGTGGCAGTTTCTTTGACAAGTCAAGGTTCTTTAATATCAGAATGCACCACAATATGATTCTAAAATATGATTTAATAAGATTCAAAATACTAAACAGCATTTTGTCATCTACAGTCAAGACTACGCAAAATAGTATTGTATGGGAATGTTATTTAAATGTATTCCCTAAACTATGATTTTCTAATCACAAAAAGCATGGAAAAACCAGTGTTTAATACAAAAACCAGTCCTCTCTTAGTCACTTAGATTTTCACATGCACTGAAGTACTCTTTCTTTTTCTAAAGGGAGGAACACTCTCTCAGAATAAGGTAAGGTGATCTGATCTGATAAAATTTTAACAGGTGCTGAAATCTATATATTATATTACAGCTTACAAGCCAATGCTAATTATTAATTATCCACCTAAGTGTACACTACTTTACACATCCTGCCCCTTAACTAGAGCACTCAGAAAAGCCATTGTATGCTGCCTGACTAATGGACCGTGTCTTGAGCAGCTAAATGGCCTAGCAAATTCAAAGATTTTCCCATATGTACACTTTACAGTGTTAATGCAGATCCACTGTCTGAGCAAACCAACTGCATTTCCACAATCACATTCCACCTTGAGGAATGTGGGCAACTCAGAGAGGGCATCTAGCCATGGACAATAGCAGCAAACTAAAGCCAATTTATCCAGCAGCTTCTTTAAGATGTTTGCAAGGAATATTACTGTGCAGTTACAATTGTACAGTTACAATTGTAGGTTCTCTCATTCTGCTCTGCCAATATTTTCAAAAAGTCACATAGAGTTTCTTTTTATTCTAAAGTAGGTGTGAACTCAATTCTATCCTTAAACTAGTATCAGCCCAGCTCAGAGAATAGCTGTGAATTTTTATTTCAGAAGTAAATGAAACTCATGAGGGTAAGGGGCAAAAGCTCACTAACCACTAAAATGTCCTTAAAAGTCAGTGAACACATTTGTAGACTAGCTGAGGGAAACTATTAGTTCTTGGGCATATTCATTTTGAAATAAATAAATAAATGATATAAATTCACACACATAAAGCAATACAATGACAAAGGAAAAAAAAAAGACAGTGAGCAAGGCTGCTTCCTTTTGCTTTATTTTAAATTTGGTGTTGAAACTATATATAGGACTTTGCAATGAATGGAACATGGAATCCCAATTTTTAGAACCCTTTTATTTCTGAATGTTCTTTCTCTCAACCATAACAGAAATAAAGAAACTGAGCTTAAAATGAAAAAGAGCTTGCTCAAGATCACAAAAAATCACTCCACAAACTCCTGTTTCTCAGGTCAGTATTTCCCCTGTAAGTATATATTAGGATGCCAATTAGAGGTCATTCACAGCTACTGAGGTGATCTGCCAAGATTTCTAAAATATTTGTGTTCACTGATCTCAATTTCCAAATAACATTTTTGAGACCATCGATAAATAAAGAAAAAAGAAACTTATATAATTAGAAATATATAATATAAAGCATTAATTCAATCATATGTCAGGAGACCAATTTTTAAGGCTTCCAAAAATATGGATATTAGGCTCATTTCCAATTACTCTGCAAGGTCTGAAGGAGATAAGGTCACTAATAAATTTCCCTCCACCATTTGGCATTGCCCAATTAAGTACAATCAGTTACACATAAAGAGTTTAAGCTTGCATCCAAAGCATTCAGCTTTGGCTACTAAACTGTTGTTAAGAGTACAGCTTGGTCTGAAATAGCCAAGGTGAGGAAAAGGCATGAGCAATTAGTAACCTAGTAATTTCAGAGATTTAGACAACCAAGCCAAAGCTGATAATACAAGTCTAGAATTCTAAATCATACTTTGGGATGAGAACGCTCTAAAATTAGTTTTGTATGTTATTTTTCCTCTCTCTCATTCTTCACTTCTCTTGTCTCCCCTTCTTCACCAAATGCTATCAGATATTACACACTTTCTATTTTCATTCAGCTTTAACATGGCCCATGGGAGGGTGGCATTTAATTAATCACCTCCGTGTTCTGCCAAAATTCACTACACAATTCTCAAGTTTAGATATCACTCTTTCCTAGCTGGTCAGAAATAACAGAAAAATCAACCAGGATACAGTAACAGTAGGTGCAATAATTTGCATTTACTAAAACAAAGTGCAGGTGCTTTTCATGTTATTTCATTTCAGCACAGAGAAACTTATTCAGATGAGAACTTCCATCAGGCACTAAAGAAACTTGCCTAAGCATTCACAAATGGAGTGGGGAGAGCTGGGAGTCCCACCAAAGTTCAACTGAAG
>JAQZBX010100780.1:0-11326 GCA_029593785.1 Cabassous unicinctus | reverse complement strand
GTGGGAAAGAGTGTGGTCTGTGATGTGAACTGTAGTCTATGCTCGGTGGCAAGGCCCCAGGATGTGTATATCCATTGCAGGTGTAATACCACATGGATGGGGAATGGATGTGTGGGGTGTTTTTGGGGGTGTGGGCGGTGGGGAGCATGGGAATCCCTGTAGTTTCTGAGTAATATTTGGGTAATCTAGGCACCTTTATAAAATGTATCTATATATATAACAAATAACATTTATGTAAACAAATGCACATATATGCATATGTATTTATATATCATTTTACAAATAAAAAAAAAATTTTAAAAAAAATGCATTAACTTCCCCCCAGCGTGGGATAGGATTTCAGTGATGAGCCTCCCTGGCACCAAGGTATTACTACCAAGCACCAACTAGCAATGCAGCTGCACAAAGACATTGACCAAAAGGGGGAAAAGGTAAAGACAAATAGTTTATATGGCTAAGAGAGTTCAAAGTGAGTCGGGAGGTCATTTCAGGGGTTACACTTATGCACTTCTCAGCAGGATCTCATAGACTGCCAAAGTAAATACTGCCTCAAATAGAGGAGACAACAAGACACTATAGGCAAAGCAGACAGCTCAGGAGTTTGGTGCCCTGCCAGTGGGCCCTACTTGGGAATTTATGCTCCCTTGTGTGACAGAGTTGGACTTGGTTGTAGTTTCCATACACATAGCTCTTCTGCCCCTTCTAATTGAACCTATAATCAGTGCTAGAGTTGATAGGTGTATGTCCAAGACACAAATCTTTGGGCTGTCCATGTGCCAGCTGGGCCCTGGATGTCAACAGAGTTGCAACAGCTACTCTCCAGTTCATTGGACTCAACCAGGAAAACAAACAAGGAGATGATGATGGACAACAACCATCCAAAGGAACAGAGAGAATCTGCAACTGCAAGCAAGAAAGTCTCAATCATCTGCCCCATAGGATCCAAGCCCCCTCTCAATTAGGGGTGGAATGGTCATCATCTTCCCAGAATCCTTGGTATTGGGGAATGAAATATAGACTACTGTAGACTTACTGGTATTCTACTATAGACTTATTGTGATTCTTGCTATGGAGGAACTTTTATCATTGATGTGGAGGCAGTGGCCACTGGAGCTTCTGAGGGAAGGAAGAGGGAAAAACAGGTATAATATGGGGACATTTTCATGACTTGGTAATTGTCCTGAATTATATTACAATGACAGATACAAGCCATTTTATATCTTGCCATAACTTACTAAATTTTGTGGGAAAGGATGTAAACTACAATGTAAAATATAATCCCCTCTTACTGGCAATGCTCCAAAATGTGTTCATCAATTGCAACAAATGTATCACACTAATGAAGGATGTTGTTAATGTGGGAAAATGGGAGAGTGGTTGGAAGCAGGACATATGGGAATCCTCTATATTTTTCATGAAACATTTATATAATCTAAGTATCTTTTAAAAAAATAAAAAATATTAAAAAAAGAAAACAGTCCAATATTCAAGCCCTCTATATTATTACAAGTAACTATGAATGTTACTCTTCAAAAATTGAAATTAATGGTTACCATAGGTTCCAAGGCATGTGAGAAGGAAAAATAGAATAGATGGACTATAGGAAATTTTTAGAGCATTAGAATTGTTCTGCATGTTGTTGTAATAATGGATACAGGCCATTTTAAAATTCGTGAAAGCCTATAAAATTGTACAGTCCAAAATGTAAACCATAATGTAAATCATTGACCATGGTTAGTAGAAATGCTTCAATAGTAGTACATCAATTGTAACAAATATACCATCTTCATGCAATATGTTATTAATAAGGGAGAGTGGAAAAGGGAAAAAGCATTGGGTATATGGGAATCTCATATTTTCTATGTGACTTTTCTGAAACCTAAAGCCTCTTTGAAGACAAAATGAAAATACAGAAGAAATTGTCATTACACTCAAGACAACAGATCTTACAGTAATGAAAGGCACAAGGTAAAAAAAAATTTATATTATTTCAAACAAAAATTTTGCATTATACTTGTTATTTTTAAAACTATTATTATTATTTCATTTTCTTACTAAAATTATTTGGTTATTTTGTTGCCTTACTTTTTGGAGAGGTTTTGGATCACAAAAGTGTCACAACTGTGGCAGGAGATGATCACTGGTGTAGGGTGCCAGTAATAGGGAGATGTATGGGGAGGTGTCTACCTAGGGCATGCCTTTAAGGTATAGGAATATGTCCGAGTGTTCATGGAGTATTATCTCGGTGGATGAAAACCCACACCATAACTAAAATTATATTCAATTCCCATCCTGGGAGTTCTGTTACTTTCTCGAATAGAATGGCAAGAATCCCCCAAGTACATGGGCAAGGCCTAGTGAAGGAAGACAGACCATTATGCCAGGCCCTTGATATTGATGTTTGTACTTATGAACCTTTTCTTGTGAAATTGAAACTTAGCCTAATATTAATTACTGTCTAAGAGTTACCTCCTGAAATCTTCCATGTTGTTCAAATGGTCTCTCTCTAAGCCAATCTTGGCATATAAACACACTACCTTCCCCCCACCTTAGTACATGACTCCTGGGGATGAGCCTTTCTGGCACTGAGGGATTATTAACAAGCACCAACTAGCAAGGCATCTGGAAAAAAGACCTTGACCAAAAGGGGAAAATATTATATACAAATGGGTTCTTATGGCTCAGAGATTTCAAAGTGATTTGGGAGGTCATTCTAAAGTTTTTGCTTATGCACATCTCAGTATCATCTCATTGACTGCCACAGTGAATACTGATTCAAACAAGGGGTTTCCTGAGGGCTCTAGAGGCATCTAAACACTATAAGCAGGGCAGACAATCCCATGAATTCAACACAATGTCTGTGCTAATACCTTTGAATATATGTTCCCCAATGTAACAGAGTTAGACTCATTTATATTTTCCCTACACATGGCTCTTCTTCCTTCTTTCATTTGAACTTATATTTAGCACTATATTCTTTAAATATATGTCCCAGAGATTTAAATCTTTGGCCCATTCATGTGCCATTTGAGTCCTGAATCTCAACAGATTTGCAACACCTATTCTCTAGTCCACTGGACACACTAAGGAAAACTAACAAGGAGATGATTATGGACAACACCCATCCCAAGGAAGAGAGAGTATCCACAACTACAAGTGAGGTAGTTCCACCCATCTGTCCCATGGGATCTAAGTTCCCTCTCAATTATAAACAGAGTGGCCATCACCATGCCCAAATCCTCAAGATTGGAGAATGAACAATGGACTAAAGTACACATTATTATTCTACTATAGATTTATTATTCTAGCAATGGAGGAATTTTTATCATTGATGTAAAGGCAGTGGCCACCAGAGGTTCTGAGGGGAGGGAGAAGGAAGAATAGGTATAATATCAAGGAATTTTGGGGACATTGGTATTGTCCTGCATGACATTGCTTTGATGGATATAGGCCATAATATATTTTGTCATAACCTACAAAATTGTGTGAGACAGAGTGTAAACTGTAATGTAAAGTATCATCTACAGTTAGTACCAATGCTTCATAACTTTTCTTCAATTGTAACAAATGTACCACACTAATGAAGAATGTTGTTAATGTGGGAAAGTGTGGGAGGGGGAGAGAGTATGGTATATGGGAACCACTTATATATTTTTTGTAACTTTTATGTAATCTAAAACTTCTTTAAAAGTAAACATAATAAAACTTTCTATTTATATATAGTCTATTAAAATCTAGAAAAAGTAAAGTACATCCCTTATCATCATTATTTTTTGTTTCCTGCAGAATAAGCAAATATAAAATAAATGAAATAAACTGAATGTATTGAAATGAGGATGGATATGATAATTTTACCATTATTTGGATATTATATGATTGCATACATGGGAAACCCAAGAGAAGAAACAAAATATTTACTACATTAAACAAGGTAATTTAATAATGTACCTGGATACAGAATTACATAAATCAAATTTCTTAAATCTAAAAATAAAGAACTGGAAAATAGTGAGCAAAGAAAAGTTTTATTTCAAATAACAAAAAATCTTAAAAACCTAGATTAAATTTATAAAAATATAGATGTTGTATCAAAAAATATTGCAAACTTTGCTTAAGTTGCACAAAAAAATTTGAACAAACAGAATGCTGTAGCATGTTGTGCTTAGGAATAATCAACATCCTAAAGATGTCAACATCCTAAGGTTTCTAATTCTCCACAAGCAAGATGACACACCAAAAAGTCCTTCTAGATTGGGGGAAGAGTTATGGACTAGAGTGGACTTAATGGGATTCTGTTGTAGATATATTGTGATTCAAGCAATGGAAGAAATTATAACAGTGAGGTGAAGCCAGTGGCCACTAGATAGTTTCAGGGCAGGAAAGGGAAAAGCAGTTGTAATATAGGGGCTTTTTCAGGGCTTGGGAATTATCCTGAGTGACATTACAATGACAGATATAGGCCATTTTACATCAGCATATACCATGTAGAACTGTGTGGGAGAGAGTGTGGTCTACAATGTGAACTATGGTCCATGCTTAGTGACAAAGCCCCAGGATGTGTATATCTATTGTAGGTGATGTGCCACACTAATGAAAGATGTTTATGTGAGATGTTATGGGAGGTGTGGGAGGTGGGGAACATGGGAATCTCTGTAATTTTTGAGTAACATTTATGTAATCGAAGCTTCTTTTAAGGTATATATATATAATTTATGTAAGCAAATGCAAAAAAAAATCCCTCATTAAATCAGTAACATACTTTTTAACAAGGAAAGTTTGTTCATAACAAAAAATAAACATGCCAATGTGGTCAGGTAATTTTGAGCAAAATATTCGGAGGAAAGGCTGACCAGATATTAAAACATAGCACAAATCTTCAATAATTAAATAATGTGGTATTGCAAAAAGAATAGACAGATTAGTGGAAATGAAACACAACATACACCACATAGACCACAATAGATATGAAATTTTAGAATAAGGTTAGGTTGGTATCTCAAAATACTGGGATAAATGAATTATTCAAAAAAGTGTCAGGGACAGTGTTTAGCTATATGGAAGAATATTTTTTACACCTTCATAAATGCGAAATAGATAAAAATTTAAATGGCAAATATCTATAAATAGAGTAGAGGAAATTGTAAAAATTATTTTACAACATTTCAAAGGCACTAGGGCAGTTAGACATGAGAACATTTTATGACAAGAGTAAGCAGATGTGGAAGTTAAAGATTGAAGATAAATGACAAGGAAAATAGTACAGTAAAAGTGGCAACTTACTTAAAATTACACTGAGGAGAATGACCTGTGCTTGATATTTCAGCTATCTCTTCTGGGTCTATGAGTATTTGTAGATAGATATGAAGGCTCAAAAAATGCCCAAACTCATGTTTTCAGAGGAGCTTGGATTCCTATGGTTGATGTGTTTGAGAATCTAATTGTTCCTTTTCATTCTTCAGGCTTATCAAATCTCTAAGAGCATGGAATGAGACAGTTATGTTGGAGGAGGCTTGTATAGAAACTGGTGATCTGGACTGGTGTCCAAGAAGTTTATTGGGTTCAGGAAACAAAGAAAAGATTGTAGTGGGGGAATTGCTGGGAATCTGAGCCTCCTTACATATTTTATGTGTGAGCATTTTATAAGTAAGTTTAGGTATAAATATGTATTTATTTTTGCAAGTATTAAAATGTTACAATGTTAGTGATGCTTGTGAAACCATATTAAAGAATTAACAGATTTCAATTATTTTAAAGTAGGAAAATAGATTGATAGCTAATATAAATATTTAGAGAGTGCATTGGCCACATAAAATGTAAAAGAATAGTAAAGCATTTTTGAGCCGAGAAATTGTTGTAAAATCTTAAACAATTTTAAATCAAGGGAAAATTAACTTGGATTAGTGTATCTCAAAATTCTAATCTTTATGTAAAAGTTTTATTTTAGCATATATAATATTTATAAAAATTAACCTTTAAGAATTTTATTTCATTTTTAAATATGTAATTTGTTAAATTTAGTGTTGCTTCAATTAAAATCACTCTTTGAAAATTCTTCACATTACATCATGAAGGATTAAAAACAGAATGTCTCCTTTGTCATTTCAAAATATCAGAAGGATGCAAATTCCCCAAAATTGTCTAGTGACATACATGGTAAATCATATGTTTTTAAATTCAGATATAATAAATAATACAGAGAATGAGTAAAAATGTTAGAATAAGTAAGTTAAATAAGATCATTAATCAAGCTAAAATGAATATAATCAGTTGGTTTTGTAATATTTTACAGCTGAGGCAAGAGCAGAAGTGGCCAAATACATGTTGAATGGCATTTGTTTCTATCCCAGGAACCCACAGACCCTTAAGCTGGAGTTTGTCAAAGCAAGTAACAAGGTGACCAAGAACAAACTTATGAGCACTTTGAACCCCACCCAAATCCACTCCAATTTGGAAGCATGTTTCATTATGGATTCCTGTGACCTAATGTGGGAAGTTCTGATCTCCATGCCCCCAAAGGCCTGGGTGGCTACACAATATGCCCCTCAGAGCTATTTCCACTTATCACCCAAGTTAGGTCCATGTAAACTTACCCTACTGATATTACAGCAGCCTCCCTACATACTCAGATGTGCTGGCACCCTCTTTCTGATACCACAGAACAAGAATAGAAACCTTGGCCATTGTTAATTAGTTCTTCAATCTCATTTGAGTGTATAGAAACCAGACATCAATTTCTGCTGCAGATCACTCTGTGGGGAAACAATCCAGGGAGATCATTTTGGAAATCTTCTTGGTGGGTATCAGAACCAGTACCTAAAGCATCCACTATCCCCAGGTGGCCCCATGAAGAGCTTATTTTACTTCCCTCTAAAGACTGAGAAATTTTTTAAAAGATGTATTTACTTACTTTTGTCCATCTTTACCCCCCACCAATTTTGCTGTTTTTGTGTCCATTCACTAGACAATTTTCTATGTCTGTTTCCTGCCCTCTCTTCTCATCCTTCTCACCCTCTTCAACAGGATTCCATCCTGGGAATCTCCAATGTGGGAAAGAGGCATCCTATGGTCTGAGGCACCTTAGTTCCTGGTTTTTTGGCACATTTCATCTTGGCTTTCCCTTGTGTCACTCTCCTGTTCTGTCATCATCTTGCTGCATGGCTTGGTGGGGCCTGACAGCACACCCACTCATGGGGCCTGATGGTGCACCCACACATGGGTCCTGAGGGCTCACCCGCTCATGGGTCTGAGAGCACACACATGCACAGGGCCTGGCAGCCCATGCATCTTCTATATTTTTCTTTATTTTTTTACCAGGATGTCCCAGGAATTGAACCCAGGTCCCTCCATACAGGAGATGGATGACCAACCACTTGAGCCACATCTGCCCCCAAGACTGAGAATTTTAAATTTGATTGAGTATACTACTTTGATTTTTCTTTCCACCCTTTCTTTTTCCTGCTGTATCCTGGGAACTTTCTTCATATGTCATTTGAGGAATTCACCCAGACCTCATCCAATGATCACCATCCATTACAATCCTCCAAAAGAAACAAAAAATAAAAATACTATTAAAAGACAAATTCCATATATCTTAAGATATTTTTTGAGTATGTTTGCACTTAGTAAGTGCATGTACACAATTAAATATTATAGAGCAATGCTAGCCTTATCATATAATTTTCTAGTTATTGTGAGGCAAGAAAAAAGAAAAATGATCCCATTATTTAGCTATGAAGTATTAGGTTAAAAAAAAAAAAGGAAGGAAGGAAGGAAAAAATTGTGCAATTTAATTTTCCTTGTCAACCTATTCATTTTTGCTCCTGGAGTGATTTTCTGACTGTTGCAGCTGCCATATCTGTGTTCACATTTTGGGGAAGGGGATAGTTTTATTATTGTTTATATTACAAGGATGTTAATATGGGTAATATAAGGTTTGGCATGCTAAAGAAAACCAAAGAGGAAAAAAATAAGACAAATAAAACATATTTGGTACATATAGAATGTTCACTAATATTTGAAAGTCATATATAAGCAATGAATCTGAATGTCATGATTAATTTGTAATAGCTCTGTTATGCAGATTGGGCATGTTGAATAAAGCAATGTCTGCAAAGTACTTAGAACACAAAGTGAATATTATATTTTAGCTAATATTATTATTACTCTAACTATTGCCATTAATACTCATGAAGATACTGCAGCCCTGATCCCCCCCACCCCTTAACTGACACCCACAGCTTCAGAAAGATAAATGGCTCCTCTCCCCTTTTCTCTGAAACTCACAGCTTCAAAAAGATAAGTGGCTCCCTGGCTCCTCTCCTCCTCACCCACCCAAGGTCCTCTGCTTTAGGGAGATAAGCTAAACTTGCTTTTTTTGCTTTTGTAAACCCCACCTGCCCATTTCCTTAAGAAATTTGCCCACTTGCCCAGCAACCCACTAGCCAATGAACAAGAACCTATATAATCCCATGAAAGGTGATGTTGGGGGCTCAGAATTTGGAGACTAAATTCTCCTCTGGGCCCACGCATAATAAAACTTTGTTTCTCCACCTCTCTAAGTGCTGTTTGGGCTTCCTTATCATGTAAGTCTTGTTTCTGCTGCAATATTCGGTTCCCTGACTGGGAAACACAACCAAGCATGCCCATTGTGCCTCTGGCTTGGGGCTGATGGGTGTGACCAGTGGCAATCTCTGAGCAAATGAATTAGGCACCACCCATCCCCTTAATGGTATCTCCTTCTGAAGTGGTCCCCGCAGGCAGCATCCCTGACACTCCGGCCTGACTCAGTGAGGAGGTGGACTGAACAGTGCCAGAAGATGCTGGAAAGGTAAGGCCCTGGGTGCCAAGTCCTCAGTCAGGCCTGTCTCCAGACAGAAGAGGGGACTTATCACCTCCTGAAATCCTGAGTACTGAGATTTCTGAATAGGGCAATCCCTGTTGGATGGACTGCATAACCTCTGAGTAACTGTGTGAGTGAGTGAGGACAGAAGAAGCTTGCATCTGCTGTACCAGTCTGTGACTCCATGGCATATGCTACAGAGCCAGTGTGGGCCCTAACCTTTTTTCCATGGCTACGTTATATGGCATAACGGCTCACCCAAACTTTGCCTAGGTGCCTTAGCTAAGATGAGCCAAAGTTCTCATGAGAGAACAGGTGGGCATCAGTGTGGCCTCAAAGGAGGCAGCCCCTTCCTTTGTCTGTCTCATGACATGGACACAGGGTGTGGATTTAACACTGTTAATCCCTGTGGGAGGGACTGCATAACCTCTGAGTGACTGTGTGAATGAGTGAGGACAGCAATGGCTTGTGTCTGCCGTACCAGCCTGTGACCCCATGGCATATGCTACAGAGCCAGTGTGGCCCCTAACCAGTTTTCTGCAGCTACATCATATGACATAACAGCTCACCTAAACTTTGCCCAGGTACCTTAGCTAAGATGAGTCAAATTTCTCATGAGAGATGCAGACAGGAGGGCATCAGAGTGGCCTCGAAAGAGGCAACCCCTTCCTTTGTCTGTCTTGCACCACCAAAACATTGTATGGGGTCATCACAGTCAAAACCCACAGTCTTAGACTGCATGCTTAAGAATTTTAAAAAGGGCTTTTCTGGAGATTATTTAGTCTGGAAGAACCCTGCCACTCTCCATGCCCTATGTGAATTAGAATGGCCCACTTTTGATATTGACAGGCCTTTGGAAGGGACCCTGGAAGTAGCCAGGGTCTGCTCAGTGTGGCTTGTAATCACAGGAACACCTGGTCACCCTGATCAGTTTCCCTACATTGACTCTTGGCTAAAAATATCCTGGACTCTGCCACCTTCAGTTCAATTTTGCATTGGAAAAAACAGACAGAGCAGGGTCTTAGTTGCATAAGGAATGGGGCCACAGAAGCTGGTCATTCATCAAGAATCCTTGGAAGAGGACCCATCCCCCCACCATACACTCCAGCCACTTTACCTCCCACTCCTAGCCTGGGAGCACAGGTGGATCTCCCAGAGACAACCCCATCTTCAGTCCCTTTGGGACCATTGACATCCTCTGGAGAGAGCCTGGAACCCCAATGGCAAGGAGGCTCTGGTCAGTGCAACCCACATTACAGATGCCACTCCATGAGATGCAAGGTCCAGCCCAGATTGGGGAGAATGGAATTAACAAACCTGGAAAGCCTGTTTTATATTGCCAGCTCTTCACAACTACAGACCTCTTGAACTGTAAACACCACACCCCTTCCTACTCAGAAAAGCCCCAGGCATTTATTGATCTCATGGAATCTATTTTCTAAACTCATTGTCCTACTTGGGATGACCGCCACCAACTACTCCTGACTTTCTTTAATATAGAAGAGAAATGGCAGATTCTGATAAATGTCCAAAAGTGTCTTTCAGGAACAGGGCCCGACTGGTGTCTTAAACCTGGAAGATTGGGCATGAGACGTGGCACCAGAGGCCCAACCAAACTGGGACTTCAACACTGATCAGGGACAGGCTGTGCTCCAGCAATATTGGGAAGCACTCCTTTGAGGGGTTCAAGAAAGGGCAAAATGATCCACGAACATGACAAAGATGACTTTAGTCACTCAAAAGCCTGACAAATCTCCGGGAGATTTCTATGAGCAACTTTACGAGGCCTTCAGAATATATACCCCTTTTGACCCAGAAGCTCCAGAGAACCAGAGGATGGTGAATGTCACCTTTGTCACTCAAGCAGCATCAGACATTAAAAGAAAGCTCCAAAAATTAGAAGAGTTTGCAGAAATGAAAATCTCTCATCTCCTTGAGTTCACGAATAAAGTGTTTGTCAATTGAAATGAAATCGCCAAATGAGAGGCCAGGAAGTGAATAAAACATCAAGCCTCCTTGCTGGCAGCAACCATGGAAAATCCTGACCTCACCAGATAAGGAGGACCACCCCAAAAGGGGGGGGGCAAGTACAAAAAAGACACTATTGGCTAAAGACCAATGTGCTTTTTGCAAAGAAAGTGGACACTGGAAAAATGAGTGCCCCTGAAAGAATCAGGCTCATGAAGGGGGCAACTCCAAAGGGAAATACCGACCTGAGCCCCAGAACCATCTGATTGGACTAGTGGGAATCAGCCCCGAATAGGGTCAGCCAGGCTCACTGGAAGTTGGCCCTCACGAGCCCATGGTCAAACTGCAAGTCAGGGGCCAGTCAATGACTTTCATGTTGGACACTGACCCTGGATATTCTGTGGTCACAACCCCCATCACCCCCTTTAGCAGAAAAATTGTTAATATCATAGGAGTGACTGGGGACCAGTCGAGCCAAAGGCCTTTTTGCCAGTCAAGAACTTGCCAGCTTGGTGGCCA
>JAQZBX010100779.1:0-11329 GCA_029593785.1 Cabassous unicinctus | reverse complement strand
GAATGGCCCTTTGCTCTGGAACAGGCTGCTTTCAAGTTGTTGGCTGGCGGCTCCATGCAGGCTGGGTGCTTGGCCCTGAGCTGGGGCTTTGGAAGAGCCAAGGAGATGAGGCCTCAGACCCATCCCTGCTGGGTGTGCGCCCTCTGCCACCCCTTCCCACCTCCCCCGACGGCCCTCTGCTGGTGAAGGCTCTCCAGAAGCCAGGAGCAGGGGCCCCAGGGACAACTTAGTGTTCTTGGTGAGTTGTCCAAGAGCTGTCTCTGTGGTCCCAGGGACCCTGCCCCACCCCCACCGCTAATGAGGCCCCTGCAGCTGCCCATATTCCCCCCAGTAGGAAGGAAGCCCTGATGACTGAGGTGGCCCAAATATTGAGGTTTTACCTGGGGTTCTGCCCCGCCCTCCCTCCTCTCCCCTGTTGCCTCGCTAGGGGGTGGGGGTGGGATCTGACTGCCAAGAGCCTTCCTGGCTCAGGTGAATGTGTGTGTGGGGGTGGATGAGCAAGGGAGGAGCAGGCGCCAATGCCCAGCTTCCCTGCCAGGGTACCAGACAGAACATGCTCGTCTTGGAGGGGGCTGCTTCTTGCCTCCCCTCCACCTCCTGTGACCCCGAGGGCCCTGTGAGAGTGTGTTCCTGTGTTCCGTCCAGGCAGGGGGCAGCAGCCTCACTGTCGGGTGGGTGAGCAGGGCTGAGCTGGTGGGCTTGTTGGGAGTCTCATCTGGATTTGAGTTTGTAGCCTAGCCCGTGGAGACTGGGCCCTGGGAGCCATCAGCCGCTTTGCTCTTCCCATGAGAGAGGGATTCAGCCCACTGACTTGGAGCACAGAACAAAGAGAGAGGCTGAGGCTGAAGTGGAGAGGCTGGGGGAGCAGGGGCCCAGCTCCCAGCATCATTCCTTATTACTCTGGCCCCGGAACGAGACTGAGGCCCTGGCCAGGGCAGAGCTTGCCAGGAAGGGTCAGGCCACAGGGCAGGCATCAGGCCTGTTCCAGGAGACCTGGGAACCCAAGCAGTCGACAGGTGGGCACAGCCAGGGTAGATGTTGGGAGCTGGGGCGTGGCTGGGCCCAGTCTGGGGTGTCTCCCGCAGGGAATTCAGCTCCCTCTGCAACCTGAGCCTCACTTCCCCTGATGTGAGGCGCTGGCTCACACCCAGAGCAGCCACTCTTGATGTAGCCCAAAGAAGTGAGGGGAGAGGGACTGAAAGAGGTCAGAAGCTGACCCTCCTACCTGCCAGGGCCTTCCTTCCTCCCTGGGGCAGAGCTGTGTCAGACGGTTTCTGAAGCCCTGATTAAAGACCTGGCAGAAGCGAGGAAGAAGGGCTCTTGGGCGCGGTAGCTCCCGGGGCTGTGCGTGTGTGTATCCTGTAACCAGGCAACCAGGGTGCTCAGGTCCCAGGCCGCCTGTCCCTGATGCTGCAGGCTGCGTGGAGTCCAGCCCGGCAGGGCAGGTCTGCCTCATCAGCCGCCAGCCACTGTCTACTGACCCTTCACATGGTCAGTCATTTGTTCGGCAGAACTTTGTCAAGAAGGTTACCAGGATGTAAGTGAGGATTCTGAGAAAGTTACAACCTCTAAAGGAGTTCCCAGCTGAGGGAGAGCCGAGGCCTGCTACGGTTTAGCTGGACAGGCGGGGGGCTGAGCCAGGGTCGGGGCACAGGGCTGGACATGCCTCCCAGGGTCCCAGACGGGAGCCAGAAATGGCCTGGCTCTGAGCCACCCCAACCCCCACCCCTGGCTGTGCCCACCCAGAGTGGCCTCTTGGCAGGGCTTGGAGGTGGGGGCTGTGACTGTGGCCCAGAGGCCCCCCTCGCTGCCTCTGCTCTGGGACTGTGCCTCAGTCTCCCTACTGTTTGCCAGAGAGAGGAGCACTACCCTTCAGCCAGACCAGAGGGGAAGGGGCTGAGGTTTTCTGGGGTGCCCGGAGGGAGTAGGCTGGAAGAGAGCCTGAGCGGGAGGGAGGGGGCCAAGGAAGGAAGAGAAGGCAGCATGGGTGGGTGGAGAGGGGTCTGAAAGGGAGTTTGCCCCTTTAGCCCTAGAGAGTGGTTGGCTCTGCCCTCCCTGGCTCCTTGCCCCTGGGGAGGAGTCCTTGAAGCAACAGAGAATTTAGATAGATTAAGGTTCAGGGTCATTGGCAGCGGCTGGGACCAGGGGGAGCTGTGCTGGGGAAGGCACTGTGCCCTGGGGATTACTCCGGGTTCTTGGCCCTGAGAGCCTCTGGTTTCCCACCTGGTACAGGGAAAGAGCCCTGGCCCTGACACTCTAGGGCTGGTAAAAGAACGGTAAGAGGACGAACGGAAGCTCTTGGAGATGAGAATGGGGTTACCAACACCAAGAGCCGCCCCTGACCCTGAACAGAGGCTGCGGTGACATGCAGGGCTGTGAGTGGACAAAGGCTTGTCCCTGTCCCTGGAGCCTTGGCCAGAACATTACGCCCAGTGGAGTACGCGGGGCAACCCTGGAGAAAAAGTTTAAATACCAACTCCATCATTTATTAGCGGTTCTTAAACTTTTTGGTGCCTCAGTTTCCCCACCTATAAAATGGGGATGATAATAGAACCAACATAAGAGTGGTCCTGAGGATTAACTGTGAAAAATGCCTATAACAAAAAGTACGAATAGGAAGCATTCAAACATCAGCTACTTCTATTAAACTCAGAGCTGTACTCAGAATAAAGGGTAGCTTAGGAGAGTACACTGTGTGGAACAGCCCTATGGGGTCAGCTAAGCAATGCCTTTTCTTAATGGTAATTTAGATTACTTAGATTACATAAATGTTACACAGAAAATACAGGGATTCCCATATGGCCCACTCCCCACACCTCCCACACCCTCCCACATGAACATCCTTCATTAGTGTGGCACATTCATTGCAGTTGATAAACGCATCCTGGGGCTTTGCCACTAAGCATGGACCATAGTTCACACTGTAGTCTACACTCTCTCCCACACAGTTCTGCATGTTAAGTGATGATATAAAATGGCCTATTATCTGTCGTTGCAATGTCACCCAGGACAATTCCCAAATCCCGAAAAAGCCCCCGTATTACAACTGCTTTTCCCTCTCCCTGTCCCCAGAGCCTCCAGTGGCCACTGGCTCCACATCAATGTTGTCATTTCTTCCATTGGTAGAATCACAATATGTCTATAGCAGAATACCAGTCAGTCCACTCTAGTCCATAGCTCTTCCCCCAAACCCAAGGATTCTGGGATGGTGATGTCCACTCCACCTTCAATTGAGAGGGGGCTTATATCCCATGGGGAAGATGGATGAGACAATCCTGCCTGCAGCTGCAGACTCTCTCTGTTCCTTGGGACGGCCTTTTTGATTTGGGAAGGGGCCTTTCCCCCAGGGAGGCGTCCCTGCTGATGTCTGCTGTCCTGGCCTGGGGCTCCCAGGAAGGCTGTGTGCCACTGCCCCCTGTGGCCCGGTAGGGATAATTCAGGGCCCTGTTGGCTGGGGTGGGAGTGGTCCAGTGAGGCCTGATCCCCCTGCCATCTTGCCCCACAGATCTACCGGCGGTGCTGGCTGGTGTTCCGGAAATCCTCCAGCAAGGGACCCCAGCGGCTGGAGAAGTATCCGGATGAGAAGTCAGTGTGCCTCCGAGGCTGCCCCAAGGTTAGGGGGCCTGGGCCCTAGCACCCCATCCTGTAAGCAAAGATGATTTTCTTAGAGTCCTGGGAAGTCCATGAGCATGCAGGGGGGATTCTATGTGGGGAGGTGCTTGAGCCTGGCTGAGTGCCTTGTGGTGGCTGCCCCAGGTGACCGAGATGAGTAACGTCAAATGTGTCATGCGGCTCCCCAAGGAGACCAAGCGGCAGGCAGTGGCCATCATACTCACTGATGACTCAGCCCGGACCTTTACCTGCGACTCAGGTGAGCAGCCAGGGCTGCAGGCCTCCACCTGGCCTCCCCTGGGCTGGTCAAGGCCAGTTGGGAGGCAGAGCAGGGCTGGCCTTGGCTGGGGATGGAGATGCATGGGTTGGGGGTACCTTTGAGTGAGCAGACCCCAGGACTGAGGTGGGGTGAGCAGGCACCACTGGCCTTGCCCCCCTGCCCTGCAAGGTGGGATTACTCAGGCTGAGGCATGTGGGGTGTCTGGCGGAGGCTGCTGGGGGACCCTGAGCTGAGAGCATGATGAGGTGCCATTTTCTCCAGAGCTGGAGGCGGAGGAGTGGTACAAGACACTGTCTGTGGAGTGTCTGGGGTCACGGCTCAACGACATCAGTCTGGGGGAGCCGGACCTCCTGGCCCCAGGGGTGCAGTGTGAGCAGACAGGTGAGGCCTGGCGCCAGAGCTGGTGGAGGGGAGAGGAAGGGGAGGCGGCGGAGGAAGGTGGGGAGGAGAGGCCTCCCTCTGAGAAGCTCCAGGCTGGCCTGTCCTCTCCCACACCAGACCGCTTCAATGTCTTCCTGCTGCCCTGCCCCAACCTGGATGTGTATGGCGAGTGCAAGCTGCAGATAACCCACGAGAACATCTACCTCTGGGACATACACAAGCCCCGCGTGAAGCTCGTCTCGTGGCCCCTCTGCTCCTTGCGCCGCTATGGCCGGGATGCCACACGCTTTACCTTCGAGGCTGGCCGGTAGGACCCTCCTGCTTCCTGCACCCTGTCCATGGTCATGACAGTGGTCTCCACTCACTGTGTCAGGCACCGTGTTAGAGCTTAATTTATATACTTGCAAAGCCATCTCAAGGGCGACGTAACATTCCTGTTTTGCAGATGAAGAAACTGAGGCCAAGAGGAGTAACTTGCCCACAGCTACTATTTACTTTTTACCAAAAGTCTAACTGCTGGGGCTCAGGGCTGTCCTGGCACCTGCTAGCACTGTGACTGTGGACCTGAGTCTCAGTTTCCTCACCTGTCAAATGGGGATAATAAAAGTACCTGAACTCTGGAGCCAGTCTGCTGAGATTTAAATGTGTATGATCCTCTGCATAGCCTTGGTTAAACTACTTAGCCTCTATGCCTGTTTCCTCCCCTGTAAAATGGTTGGAGAAAACTCCTAACAATGAGGAAACTGTAATAGTGCATAGACCAGAGGGTGGTGGTATAGAAAACTGAGCTGATATTTGGAAAGCATTACCACCACCACTGGGCACAGAGGAAATGTGGTCAGCCCGGAGGGCCCAGGGCTGCCTGGGGGCTGGGGTGCAGGCATGGCATGTGGGGCAGGAGGGCCTGACTGAGCACGTGCAGGAGTGTGCTCTCCATGCCCTCCATGCCTCCTGTGTCCCCAGGATGTGCGATGCTGGAGAAGGGCTCTACACCTTCCAGACACAGGAGGGGGAGCAGATTTACCAGAGGGTCCACAGTGCCACCCTGGCCATCGCCGAGCAGCACAAGCGGGTCCTGCTGGAAATGGAGAAGAATGTGAGGGTGAGGCCGTGGACATCTCAGTCCAGGGTACAGGGGAGGCTAGTGGGTGGGCAGGCCCGAGGGCCCGGGGTCTGCCAGCTAAGCCTCCAGCTAGCATGGCGAGTCGGCTGCTCAGGGTTAAAACACTGCCACAGAGCTAACGGGAGGGCCCCTTCTCCCCAGCAGCTGCTGAACAAGGGCACAGAGCATTACTCGTACCCCTGCACACCCACCACCATGCTGCCCCGCAGCGCCTACTGGCACCACATCACGGGTTCCCAGAACATCGCCGAGGCCTCCAGCTATGCCGGTGAGTTGCCGTGGCACCCCATGCCCCCCAGCCAGGAGGCTCTGTGGAGGACGAGGCCTGCCGGGCAGGGCTCTTTTGAGCTGGATCTGAGTCCTGACCCTGCCTCTGTGCCCACAGGTGAGGGGTATGGGGCAGCCCAGGCCAGCTCAGAAACGGACCTCCTCAACAGATTCATCCTGCTAAAGCCAAAGCCCAGCCAGGGGGACAGCAGTGAGGCCAAGACCCCAGCGCAGTGACAGCAGGGCTGGCATACACTGATGACTGCTGGGGACTGCCACTGGCAGGGCTGTTGGTCAAGAACCTTGAGAAAGGGGGCAAGCTGTCCCTTCCTTGCCCGCCGGGGTGAGGCTGGACCAAGGCAAGGGGCTGGCCATACCACCTGAGCATGTGATGGGCTCAAGCTACCGTGGGACTATATACTGTTCATGATTTTAATATATACGGCTTATGGCATATTCTATATTGAGATTTCCCCTCTATCCCTCCCCGCCACCACATACACAGTTTTTAATCCTTTGTGACCAGGCCACAGTCAAGGCTGTTTTTGAGTGAGGGTGGCTGTTTCCCTGCCCTCTTGCTGTAGGACCTGCTCAAGCTATCAGGGCCAGAGGGGACAATCAGAAGGCTGGTACTGTGGCCACTGGCTTTTCCCAGGCAGCCCAGGGGCCAAGGCAGCAGGTGGCGTCTCAGTTCCTCTGGGCCCGGAGTGGCACAGGAAGGACCCAAACTTCTACTGTGCCACTTAACAGCTTTGTACTTTAAGCAGAGGCAACATCTGGTTGACATCTCAGGTGAAAATCTGATTTTAAAATGTAACTTCTACACAGGCTCCTCCTTGCCTGGTGGGATGAGAAGATGCCTGGGGTGGGGTGCTGGTTACCTCAGCCAGGTGGAGGATGGAGTATAACCAGTCTCAAGCCCTTTTCCAGCCCCAGGCCAGGCCAAGCAGGAAGGCCATGGCAGGACTGCTGTGGGCAGCACCCTTGCTTTCCCTCTCTCTGGCCAGGGGTGGGCAATGACCCAGCAGGGGAGCCCCTCTGCCCTGTTTGGCCACCTCATGGCCAACCAGAAGCACCCAGAAACAAGGACCTTCCCATTTCCCCCTCCCCACACGGTGCTGAGGCTCCCTGCTGAAATGCAATTAAAGCAATTGATTTTCTAGCTGGTATTTATTGACTACCGAGCAGAAGGGCTATCTTTCTAGTCACATCAAACCTTTGGTTGTGTGTGGGTTTTTTGTTTTTAGTACTTTATGGTTTTGATTTATGGGAACAGACCTTCTTGTAAATAACCAGTTTTCAAGTTGTGGCAGGAGGATGATAAAGCAAGAGGGCCCCTCCCCACAGAGCCCCAGAACCAGGGAGGTGGCCGCGGCCAGCTTAGCCCTGAACCCAACCCAGGGAATGACCACCCAGTGGAATAAGCTCGTTGGAGTCAGTGAACCCA
Source organism: Cabassous unicinctus (assembly GCA_029593785.1). Classification (NCBI taxonomy): domain Eukaryota; kingdom Metazoa; phylum Chordata; class Mammalia; order Cingulata; family Chlamyphoridae; genus Cabassous; species Cabassous unicinctus. Next base: position 4,219 of record JAQZBX010100779.1, on the reverse strand, counting down.
GCCCAAAGGCCACGGGGAGGGACGCAGAGCTGGCTGGCTCAGCTGGTGGCACGATGACGCATGAAGGAGATTATGTTGTGCTCTTTATTGCCAAAAATAAAAACTTTTAAAAAGACAACTACTGTTAATAAATATCCCTTCCTTTCTGTACTGAATCTCTGGTTTTCTGCAGGTTTCCCCTGTCAGCCAGCCTAATTAACTGTTTGGGAAGTAGATTCCTACCTGAAGGCAGTGCTAAGGGGTCAGGGCCAGACAATCTCATTAAAGAGAAATGAAGTACTGGGGGTGGGGGGGCCTTTGACCCCCTCCCCAAACTAAATGACCAGGCCCTTGGCAGTAAAGGAGTTCATATCTGATGGGCAGACAATGAAATACTGTGTTTATTTCGCGGGGATGGGGAGAAGGGGACGACACATCCAGGGTCTTAACACTACTCCCAAAGGATGATCTTTCAAATTAGGGACACTTAGGGATTTGAGTGGAGCATCAGTAGGCTAGCCAGGGGAAGGGCCTGGAAGACTCTGTAGACAGCCAGAATGAGGGTTCCAGCACTCAGTCCTAGCACAGAAACCTACAGTACAACTGGGAAAACCTGTTCTTTTGGACAGACAGGGTCTGAAGGGCTGGGATGACTAGGAAGGGGAGAGCAGACCAGCTTTGTGGTTCTCCACACATTGGGACAGAGGGTGGAAGGGATGTTTTGAATTCTGGGAAGCACTATGGGCATTTGGCAGCCAGGGACCAGGGATGCTTAATGTCTCCTGAAAAGCTGTCTTCCTCAAATGCCAGTGGTATCCCTGGTAATCTATCTGTGACCCATAACGACTGGAAAGGGTTCCGTTTCTGGCTGGTACTGAGGGCCTGCCAAGAAGCTTGAGCAATGGAGGTCCATTCCCCAGAAGCTGGAAGAGTCTCAGCAGACCCGAAATCCAGCTGCTGGCTTGAACGCCCTTTTTGCTGAAACAGGTGAGCGGCAGCTAGTTTATGGTTAGGACGTCACTCTGAATCTCATGACTTAATTGGGTCTGTAAATCACTCAGCTTCTTCTTCAATCCAGAGAGGGCTGAGAGGACAATGGTTTCAGGGCGTAGAGAGCCACAGGACTCCACGTTGTAGTAAAACCTAAGGGGCGAGAGTCTGGTAAGAGCCATCCCCAAGGCAGGTCGAGCTTCAGCCTGAGTCCCTCCTTCCTCCCTGCTGGGTCTCAACTCCTTTACTTCCTGCCAGGAACACGACCTTGCCCCAGATTGACCACCCTTCACCCAAACCTCTCACACACTGGTCCAAACCCACTTGGCAGCACCTTAAGGGAGCTGCAGCTACCTCAAAGAATACTTTGAGCATCTCCAAACAATTCTATATGGATTGTTCCATACTGAGGAGAAAGTGATCACATGCCTCAGTGCCTTGGTATTCATCACTATAAGACTCTGGTCAGTTTCTGCCTCTGGCTTGGACCTGAAGAGCCCCTTCTTAGAAGAGGATCAAGTTGGATAATTGGATAGCCCCTCGTCCTCATAGTGACAAAAGGGGGTGGTAACCTGCCCCAGGATGTGTACACACCATGGGCATAGCAGTCATCAACCCCTCTTGAGCTTATAGAAACTGGGACATGATGGAGAGGGTCTCCCAAACTCAGAGCCCACACCAAAACAACACTTTTGCACACTTGACCTTTAAGCGCCAGCCCATGGTCTTACCTTTCTGGCTTGCCGTTGGGGTCGTAGGGAGCCTGTGACTCATCTTCATCCAGCTCTGAGTACTCACTCTTTGGCCTAAAGTCAAACACAGGTTGGCACAGGGTTGCTACTCTGCTTTTAGGGCACTTAAGTTCATATTCAGCCTGCCCCACTCAACCAGCAGAAGCCATTTCCACACCCAAAACCTCCCCAAATGCCTGCCTTCACTCGCAACAGGAACATACCATTCCTCTGGCTTGGGGTACACTGTGTGCCTCAGGGCATTGTCTGGATCATATTCAAAAGCCACCCCTGCAGTCGGGTTCCACTTGGCATGTTCCTTGCCAAAGCCCTTTTTGGCATAGGCTCGAAGTCGCAGCTCCTGCCCCTTTCTGAGCTTGACAATGAGGATGTCTGTGGGGATAGGTTTGAGTCAGTCAAGGTCCAGGAGAGGCACAGGCCTCCAAATGCTGGCACAGTGTGCCACTGAATCACCACACACGCCTGGGGAGGAGTGTTGAAAGCCAGTTCACAAGGGGAGCAGACAGCACGAGAGGTTGTGTCTGGTCTCGGCAAACCACCAGGTGGGGTGATGGCTCCCTTACCGTCCTGCTCCACGTAGTCATTGGGGTCATTATCTCGGCTCCTCGACGTTACCTGTAGGGAGCCAAATCAAGAGGCATTTATAATCTTCTAGCCGCCATCTTACAACACCTCCAGACCGTCACCTGCCAAACTAGGAGAAGTGTGCCCTGGAATGGAGTGACAGAAGTACCTACTACAGGGGTTCTTAACCAGGGGTCCATGGACCCCCAAGGTGTCCATGGAAAGATTTCAGGGGGTCCTTGAGCTTGACGTGAAAAACATCAACTTATTATCTTTATTCTCTGACCTCTAACTGAAATCTAGCATTTCCTTCATTTATGAATGTATGCAATAAATTACTGTAGTGTTCATTTCATATCACAGTACAGTTGTTGCATATCTCCAAAAATCGCTTACGCTCATCCATACTTCAAAATTACGGCAGTTGTTACATGATGCTAGTTGCGTGTCATAAAACTATCTGCTGCTACATTCTGAGAAGGGGTCCGTGGAACAAAAAAGGTTAAGACTACTAGGACTCTATCTGTGCTGGTGATTAGACCCCAACCCCCAACTTCACAGCAATTTGATAAGCTTTTCAGTCAAAACAATTCCATGGCCTTTAAAAGGGTCCTTGGGTGAGAGGGCACATGGCATCAACAATGCTTCTGCCCACCGTGGCAAGAGTCCAGGATTAGCACTTCCAGGCATGAGATTAAGGGAGAGAATAACAGGGAAAGTCAGCGTCTTAGAAGTCTCCACCCCAGTCTGGCCCACTTGGAGCCAGGAAGAGAAAAGTCCTGAGTAGGGAGGATGCTCTGACGCTGACCGGAATGACCCGGGGGCTGTTGGAGATGAGGTCTCGAGACGTGACATGACGAGTCTGGTCTTCATTGCACCTTACATCAAGGGTGAACTCCACTGAGCACTCAGGGCAGAACTCTTCACATGTGCAGTCCTGCAGCAGGAAGAGAAGAGGAATGGTCTATGGAGAGATGAAAAATCCTGACTTGCTCCCTGCTTCCAATACCCAGTTCCTTACGTTTCTTCCTATGTACAAGGGGATTAAGCTCAGTCTCAAGGCTCTTGTGGGCCATGTCAATCTGGTGCACTATTGTCATGGGCTGTTCAAGTGCAGGCACTTCTCGGTCTAGAGACATCCTATAAGCATCCTGGCGCCCATGTTTCCTTCCCACCCCCACCCCTGCCAGGCCACCCCTAGGAGGTGCACTCTGAGTATCTCACCCTGGCCTTCAGAGTTCACACTCTACAGGGCACCTTCCCATAAGCCAAGTGGACTAGCTTGGGAATCTAGCCATCATTTAAAGCAAAACAATCCAGGGACCAACAGGAGAAAGTACAAGTTCAACTTCTAGACTATTTACCTTTTCTTAAAAAGCTTTTTATTATAGATTTCATACATACAGAAAAGTAAAGAATAGTATAACTCCCACCACGTAACTATCACCTAGCTTCAACAATTATCAACATTTTGCCATTCTTTACAAAACTGACTTCCCATGTTAGGAACTATGTTGCAGTTTAACTTCAGGCAGGAAGAGCTACTAGAATGCAATCAAGCAAACTTTCTCTCTCACACCCGTAAGGAAAATCCAACATCCTTTTGAAGTTTGCAAAATGATGAGAGAACAGCCAGAGGCCCCAGCTGGTGGTTTGCAAGCACACCCAGGTGAGGCAGGAAGGCAACCCAGACCTCTGGGACCAAACCACTCTATTAGAGAGAAATATGAAATGGAAGACTCAAGATGGAATGCAGTAGTAGCACAACAGTGTAAATGTAACTAATGCCACTGAACTGCATATTTAAAATGGTTAAAATAGCAAATTACATATATATGTTGTATGTTACCACAATAAAATTTTATTAAAAATGTAAGATAAAAACATGAAAAGTCTAACGAAGGGAGAGTAGATTGGTCAAGATTAAAAAGCTA
>JAQZBX010100778.1:0-11328 GCA_029593785.1 Cabassous unicinctus | reverse complement strand
CTTTTTCATATATCTTTCTGCATATTTCTAATTATTTCCTTCTAATAAATTATTGAACTGGAATTACTGGATCAAAGAGTATGCACATAAAGTTCTCAAACATACTATACCCATTACTCAATTGTCTTTCAGAAAGGTTGTAACAGTTTCTATACTGGAAAGAAATCTAGGGGAAGATTTGTTCTGCTATATCCATATTAATAATGTTCATTGTTATTTTAAAATAAATTTCCAGTTTGAAAGAATCTCACTTTTATTTCTGTATTAGTTAGCTTTTGCTGCATAACAAATTATCCACCACCACCACCACCACCACCACCACCCCCAGTGACTTATAAAAACAATTGTTTATTTTGATAATGATTCTATGGGTCAGCAATTTGGACTGAACATTTCTTCTGTTCATTTCAACTGGGATTGCGCATGCATTTGAGATTAGCTGCCATCATCTAAGAGGTTCTACTTCTGAGGGGTTGGTTGGCTATTGGCGGAAAGGACAGGCAGTAGGGACAGTGACTGAGTAATGTGCCTAACAAGATTTGAAAGTTGTGTTGGCCAGAATGGAACATTTAAGTGCAACTGGGATGCACTTCAATAGGAATGATGCAATAATTGTTGGCCACTGGGTTTGCTACCTGAGGGAAGGATTCAAATGTTGAAAACAGTTAATTGAGTTTTATCATTTGAAATTTGTACACGGTGTAGCCTCTGTCCCTAAAGGCTGAATGCAAATTCACTCTGGCCTGAAAGATGCAGCTCTGCCCTCATCTGTAAAGTGATGATAATGTTCATTGGCATTTTATCAGTTAATCCTCACAATCATTCCACAAAGCAGGTCATTGTTATCTCCATTTTACAGATGAGAAACTCGTGAGAGGTCACATAGCTGGTAGACTGTGGAACTGGGGTCTGAACCCAAGCAGTGGACTCTCCCCATCTGTGTCCACTAATGGAGCTGTTGGGAAGAGTAAAGGAGGTAAAGATTATGTCTTTATTCTTTCTTCCCCAAACCAGTCTCTGTTATTAAAATAAATTCATTAAACAAATACTGAGCACCTACTGTATTTTAGGCACACTGTTGGGGATAGGGAGACAGAGGTGAGCCAAAGTAGCTGTGGTCTCACGTGCATCTTACAGTCCATGCAAAATGGACACAAATCCAACAACCACACAAATGGATCAAAGTACAAACAGATTAACGCTCTGAAGAAAATGGAGACGGTGTAAAGGGCATTCAGTGGGGGGAACTGACCTAATGTGATCATTATTATTTGGGCAGAGAAGTGGCTTACATGGGACACTATACAAGTGTCTGATCAGTAATTGAATAAATGCATAATCCAGGGTTCTTTCCATTCCATGAGATGTGGCCCATTAGCGGACTGTGAAATCAATTTAGTGGTTGCCACAAACATTTTAAAAAATGAAATAGATTTGAATATCATACATGGTAAGCATTGTCCACAATAAGGAAGGTTTTGTGAAACTTTCAGTCATCCATGTGTGTGTCCTGAGTCCCCACGTAAAACATAATTCTCATTATGTCATCTTCAATGGCAACATTGCTTGAATATGCTCGGCTGGGCAAGGGCATAACTTAAGAGGCGCGAAGTATTTAAGGGTGGAGTAGGAAAGTTTAATACATTGAGATTGCTTAGTTCTAACTCTCTACTCCACTCCAACCTGCTGTGACACCTTGAATAACATTCCTGGCCCTCTGAGCCTTTGGATTATCCTCTGCGAAGATGGGGCATCAGCTTCCTGTGTGTGTGAACTCATTTTTAAATAGGGCTTCCGAAGGTCCTTTCTGGATAAGGCCAAATTGAATCAGGGTGGGCCTTAATCCAATAGGGCTGAAGTCCTTATAAGCTGAGGAAATTTGAGTGCAAGGAGACAGATGGCCCCGAAACAGAGGATTGCCTGAAAGCCATCACCTGAACACGACAGACGCTTGCAGAAAGCATTACTAATGATATCTCAATATTGGACTTCTGACCTCCAAAACCAAGAGACAAAAAATTCCTATTTGGTTAAGCCAAATAGTTTTTGATATGATAGTGGTGATGGTAGCACAATATAATAAATGTAATTAATATCATTGAATTGTACACTTAAAAATGGTTAAAATGGCAAATTTTATGGTATCTATATCTTTTGTCACAATAAGGCCAAAACAACAAAAAGAAAAAGAAGCCCTGGACTTACAGGACAATTTGCCTGAGAACTAAAGCAGAAGTGAGAAGCGGCTGCATGTCTGGAGTGCCAGGTTCTCATGTGGACATCTTTTGGCGAAGCTTCGTGTCCTGCTGGCTTCCGGCAGGCGTTCTACATCTGAGTGCACAGCCCAGTCAGAATTGTCAGTTTCCATTTCTCCCTTGTCAGTGGGGGCACCTGGGACTCATGTGGGGAAACTGAACTTCATCTTTGATTTCCTCTTCTACCTTCATACCCAATCACCGCTTTTGAGTGATTCCACCTCTGGAATCGTCTTCAGCACCCACTTGTCTCCATTCCCTCTGATATAATGCTAATCTAGGTCCCAGTTTCCTGTGACAACCACCTGACCCGCTGCCCTTTGTCCTGTCTGGTTTCCAGAACAGCTAGAGTGGTGTTTGTAAGCAAGACAAGAATCACTCCACTCTTACACTTTTACCCTTCAAAGCCTTTCTGTTGCTGTCACTTAAAGCCCAGACTCCACATGACACCCCACCCCTCCACATGATCACTTTCCAGCCCCTTCCCCCCGCTGCACTTTATAATGTGACCATATTGAATTATTTGCCCCATTCTTTCCCGCCACTGGCCCTTTGCACATGCTCTCCTCCTGGCTGGAACTGCTCTTCTTGCCAAATTCATCTAGGTAACACCTACTCCATCTTTAGGTCTCTCTATTTGGGAGTCACCTTCTCCCCCAAATTTCCCTGACCCCCTTGCATAGCTTAGGCTGAGGTTTCTCCTCCTGTGCCAACTCTGATGAACTGGTGGCATCTGCCTGGAGTGATTTGAGGAGGTTTCTAAGGTCACAGTCAGTGGGAAAGGGAGCTTCATGTGCTTAAAGGTGTTTGCAACGGAAGGAGGAGGGGGAGTGTGGCTAAATGTTTGCTGTCCCTGATGTGATCCTCCCCTCCCCGAGGTCTAGCTCTAGCCCACTCCTCCCCCATGAAATCCTCTTCGACTGCTTCTGCTTACGCTGATCTCTCCTGCTCCAAATGCCTTCGTGGAGAATCAGAGACATGAGCCTTAGCCACCAATTGTTCTATAATTGAATTAGGCTCTTGGAAGACTGGAAGCTCCTAGGGAATGGAACCTTTTTCTTTAATCTTCTATGTTCCCACCTAGCAGAGTGGGGCAAAGAGCTGCTGAGGGATGGATGGCTGCTCGCAACCCTTTGCTCCGGCTCCGCAGTAACCCCTAGATGGCCGCTTGTTCTTGCATCCAAACTCCTCCCTACAGCCTCTAAGCCCTGTGTGTCCGCGTCCCGTGCTACCTCTCTGATCTCATCTCCTGCCTCTTTACACTCTGCCATTGCTGACTATGCCAGGCTTGGTCTTTCCAAGGTGTGAACCTTCAAATGTCACCTCCTCAAAGAGGCCTGTCACCCACCCTAATCGTTTATGACTTTTAGAATGTTATCCTGCTTTGTATTCTTTATATCATGTTCTCACTTTCTGAAATTAGTTATTGCTCTTTCCATTTTTATCTTATTATCTGTCTCCCTACCTCTTGTCCCCAAAATATAAGCTCCCAGAAGGCTGGTTTTAGTCTGTCTTGTTCACAGCTGTACCTGCAGGCCTGCCACTGTTGTCGAATGGATGGATAGATGGATGATTGAATGAATGAATTAATGAATGAGCTTGCCTCTCTTTGAGATTCATCCAGCAGAACCAATTTTTCCCAGATTCTTAATTCTCTACGCCATTGGGATTATGGCCTCCTCTTCTGCAAATTCAGGAGAATTGTAGATGGCCTCTTGCTTTCTGGGAGCAAGCCAGTGTTTACTGGAAGAAAAAAAAAAATAGGAGAAGGCAAATGTCTTCTGGATTTGTATATGGGCTGGGCTGCCTGAAAGGCAATCATGCTAGCTTCCTGCCCCTGGGTTCTCCAGCCTCCTGGAAAGAAAGGAGACTGTCCGTGGGCCCCTTTGGTGGCCCTCTTTGCCAAAACAATAAGCCACATTTCCCAGCTGAGTCACCAGAAAGGAACAAACACCCTTCTATCAGGCTTGGGGCAAAGCGTGGAGTTGAGAATTCCCAGAAGAATATTAAGGGGGTTTAGTGTTTCTCAGAAGAAACTACTTTTGGAGAAAGGAAATGGGGGGAGGCGAACCATTTTACTGTATCCTTTTTAATCTTAACAAACAAGGACTGTTTCTTAGGAGAATGCTTTTTTTCCCCCTGCAATTTTAATTCCCAAAGACTGTTTTTCAGTTAATGCTCAAAAGTCTCCCTTTCCTCTAGGTCCAAGTGGAGAGCTGTTTAACCCCTGATCGCTGTTTTGAATACTTTTTTACTGTGGTCAATTTGGAAAACACCAAAAAAGCAGAAGGAAGAAAACTTCAAACAATTTATACTCCCAGCACTCAGAGGCAACTCTCTCCACTTTTACTTCGTTACATATATATTTATGAAAATTAGGAACACATTCTATATGCTGCTTTTTCGTTTGAGAATATATCATAAACAATCATGAATGCTCTTATTTAAGAAAAAAATTTGTTTTCTTGTTACAGAATTAAATACTTTTGTTATATAAAACTAAAAAATAAAATAAAATTATAGCACAGAGAAATAAATAAAAATATCTGCAATTCTACTCCTCAGAGATAAGCACTACAAAAATATATATATACAACCATTTAAAAAAAAATTTTTTTAAATCACATTTATTTTAAAAACATAATCTTAAAGTTAAACATAGGGCCATGTTGTACATTCAGTTTGTTTTTTTGTTGTACATTCATTTGTTTTCCCTGGGAAAGCAAGGCTTTCTTGCACAAAAGAAGGAGTGAATAACAATTACACAGTATGTTAAGGTTTAATAACTCTGAGAAATATGATTTATCCAAATTTTGTATATGGAGAAACTGTGTCCTGGATTTTGCACAACTGTTAACAGCAGAATCCAATTCAAAGTCAGGTCCGTCTGACTCCAAACCATGTCCTCTTTCCACATTCTCTTGCTGGCCACTGGAGAAGGAAAAACCAGGTTCTAACCCAGGATTGTTGATTCACAGTTGGCAGATCTGCTTTGGCAATCTTAGCTTGTGGTCTGGTGATACAGCAGTTATAGCCTCATTTGGATAAATGTTATTTTACTGCTGCTTTTCAGTTTACCTGCCCAGACTCTGCATATCCAAATATTGACATCATATTTAATGCCCAACATCCTACAATCACCAATCCTTTCCCCTACCCCTACCCCTCCAATCCTAGAAGCATCAGAGAATGTGAGTATATTTCTAAAAAACAGACATCATCATTAAAATCCTGGGCCTTCAGATTCTCAGGCTAAAGTGAGTTTTCTCACTTCAGTTCTAAGCTTCTAATAGAGCTGACTGGGGGGCATTCAAGATGACCAAACCCAACATCTGCATTTGGTAATTCTGGAAACTGAGTCCATAGAAGTTAGTTGATTTGCCTGATTATAGAGGCCAGAGAGCAGATCCCAGATCTTGTAGCTCTACTTTCTTTCTGGAATGCCACTAAAAAATCCATCTTATAGTCATCTGAATAAAGCACGTCGATAAAATAAGGGCAAAGAAGAATAACAAGTCCCACTATATTATTTTGGTTGGGTGCTATGTCTCATCTCCCATTTTGGAGGAAAGGGTCTAGGAAATATGCCATTGACTGACATAAGGATAAGAGCATGTGTGTGTACATAACAGTTTTATTAATGTTTAAACTTTGTCACAATGCATTCTTTATCCTCAGTTTAAAAAAGGAGTTAAATGCTTTTGAAAATACTCTCTTAAACATGACATTTTAAATCAATTCTATATATCACCTATTACGTGACAAATACGTGGCAGATGCTGTAGGTTCAGTCAAACCTATATCAATGACCTCTCCCTTGCCTTTCTCTTCTATGAAGACTGGAAATGAGAAATGCCCAGTTTTCCTGCAGCTAGGATTTGTTCTGGCCACTGAGATGAAGGCAGATACCTGGGGAAGTCTTTTCTTCCTAAATAAAAAAGGCAATGGCTTTAAAAGAGGACACTTTTGCCCTTTAACTTCCCTCTTTTTACTTATGTGGACATGATGCCTGGGGTGCAGCAGCCATTTTAAAACCGCAAGTACAGAACTCACAAGTAAAGGATAGCAGGGAAATAATTGGAACTATGATGATTTCCATGGCAATTTCTCCTGCTCTGGACTGTTCTACTTTTGGAATTCCTATTAATGAAATAAAGTCCTTTATTTGTTTAAAGCCACTGCTGGTGGGTTTTCGGTTACTTGCAGCTGAGAGCTCCCCTAACTGAGACGGGATGCCTGATATTTTATCAAACCCAGGATTAGTTATGTCTGTTCTCTGTCTCTCCATGCCCCATGCTGAATTACCAACCCTCAAACTGGAACTTGGCAGGGCCATGTTCACGATAATATAATGTCTAATCCAGCAAGGTACCTGTTTCAGATGTACATTTTAATGGGAGTTCAAAATATCTGACGGAATTTTTGCTCAACTAATATTAAGAAGATTGTTAACTTCTCTGTCCTCAGCAACCCTTCAGTGACCACGTCACCATTCCCAAGGCAAGGACTGAGTTTATACTTCTGTGTATCAACCTACAAACAGTGCCTTGTGAATGGTAGAAACTCAATAAATAGTAATGGCTTGATAGTTTGATTTTAACTCTCTGATTTCTTGGCTAGAGAATGTGTAAGGTTTCTGAGACCAAGGATTTAGATGTCTTTATAGCAAAGCAAAGCTGTCAAAAGAACATTAACTGCCATATTCTTTGGTTTAAAGGATATTTTTGGGATCCTCTCATCCATCCCTTGATTACTGTTACTGGTAACATATCTCAGTCCCAAAGTGGTGAAATAACCATTTTGAAAGGTAGCTTGTTTGGAAGAGTTTAGAAATGATTAGTGAGGAAGCTGTGATTTTGCTCATGTCTTGTCATAATTGCAAATAGGATGCAGTTAATTAGTTGAACTATATCTTGTGTATCTCAGACCCTTGTAACGAAGGGGCTGATACTCTTGCCTATCTGGGCAGCCCTGAATCAACAAGGAGCCTCATGGCCAGGCAAAGAGGGGCGAGGTCAGCGTTGGGTCACATGATGAGCTTTCAGAACAAATTGATCCTGACTGTTTGTGGTTCCAAAAGTCACCAGGTATTTGCCTTGTAGTTCTCCTTGGTGTGAAATTGAGCAATGGTTGGAGGGATGACCTTGACCTCTCCCTGATGGCTCACAGCACCAGGATAAGAGCCAACCACTCAGTGCATGGCTTCAGCTCATGTCTTTGTTTGGCTGGCTCATGCATCTTCTATAGCTCTGGGGCCACACACAAAAAGGAAGAAATCATTTGAGAGAACAGTGTTATTGGCTTTTGCCCTGGGGGAGGCCAGAAGTCAAGGTCTTGGTTACTGCTGGAGCCTATTGGGCTTTGGACCTCTCAGCCGATTAATCAGGTGGATCACTCCAGCAAGAGGAGAATCAGGGAAGCCAATGGCTGGGCTCCAGGAAGGGGAGGTCACAGTGGGGCGGGTACAGAAGGAGGGAGGGCTCTAGGGCTAATTGGAAAGAGTGGAACAGAGAAGCCACCGAGCCATTCATCCTTCAATCTATTTTGCCTAAGACGTCAACGTTGAGGTTTAATAGACCCTCCTTTATGGAAAAAACACATGAAACACTGTTTTAGTTTGCCAGGCTGCTGGAATGCAATACACCAGAAATGGGCTGGCTTTCACAGTGGGGATTTTATTAGTTTAAAGCTTACAGTTTCGAGACTGAGAAAAATGTCCAAATCAAGGCCTCAACAGGCCATGCTTTCTCCCCAAAGATGGGCTGCTAGTGATCCTGGTCTTCTCTCACATGGCAAGGCACAGGACAGTGGCTGCTGGGACTCTCCCTCCTTCTCCTCCAGACATTCTTGCCTGCTTCGGGCTTTCTCTCAGCTTATGGAGATTTCTCTCAGTGATTCTCTCCATATTCATCCTAATTATTAATGCCTCCAGTAAGAGAATTAAGACCCACCCTGGGTCTTACAGAAGTAACTAATCAAAAGGACCTTAACTGAAGTAATCAAAAAGCCTTGCCCACAATAGGTTCACACCCACAGGAATGGATTAGCTCTAAGGACATTGTCTTTCTGGGATCCATAAAAACCTTAAACTACCACAAACACTTTAAGTCATTTTCTATACTGAGGAATCAGGAGAGGGTCCACAGCAAGGAAGGAAGAAGATGCTGTGTTACTTAGAAAAAACAGCATGGCTTGCCTGTAAAGAACCTTAGAGACCATTTAGACTGCCAGCCGCCCTTTACTGATACGGAAATGCCCAAGCAAGGGAGCTCAGCATGCCCAGGGGCACACTGGTTCTGGTGGAACCACACTTCTTTACACCAGGCGTGGTGATGCTTCCCCACAGCTTTCCACCTTCCAAGCCTCCTTTTGTATTTCCAGGGGGAAATTGGCTCCCCACTCACCTTTGACCTCTTTGTTCTGACTCACGTGCTCTGCAGTTCCCTTCTCCTTTACCTCCCATCTTCTACCCATTGGCGACTCTCCTTGCAGGGGGAAAACCCATGCAGTTACAGAAGAGCACGGGTCACAACGCCTGAGGCATAGGAGATGCTCAGGCAATGTGAGTCTTCACCCTTCTTCAGCAACTCCTTGGTCCTTGGGGCAAAAAGACTATCATCAGGAAACAACTGGAAACCCAAACGATGATTTCTGTGTGATAAACTATATTGCAAACTACTTGAGGACAAAGACTTTGCTTGATCTCTCCTGTAAATCCAGGGCCTAGGATGGGATCTGGCACATAGTAGGTGCTCAAGACAAACTTGTTGAAAAAATGAATGAGCACCATAGGAAAAATGGGACCTCAGAGCAGTCAGGGTGGTGGTGCAAGGTGTCCCCAGAGGAGGTGGAGCTTGAGCCTGGCCCCCAAAATAGGGCTACTTGAGGTTCTTTTGTCTATTCATTAAATTCATTCAACAAATTTTTGTTGTGCCAGGCATTCTTCGAGGTGCTAGGGATACTGACATCCAAGTGGATACGGGTAGATAAGCAACAAATGATGAAATCTATAGATTTTTAATGATTTGTAATGATACATGCAATGGAGAAAAATGAAGGAAAGTAAGGGTCAGAGATGCTGAGTGGTAGTGGGGTGGGGGTTGCCATTTCACATGAAGAGGTCAGATAGTGCTTCGTTAGGAAAAGGTGACCATGACCTGTTCTATTCGGAGTGCAGTGCCAGGGAATCTTACTCAGACTCCCTCAACCCCTAACCTGTGACTGCCTAGAACATTCTTTTTCCTTTGCTTCCCCACAGAAACCTCCTGGTCGTGAAATCAGGCAGGTTGATTGGCACATCTGGGAAGGTCGAATTGTGGGGTGGAGAGGAAGGTGTGGTGGTGACACCTGGGCCTGGTGGCTCAAGTCCCTGAAGATTTGAACTTCATTTCCTGACTTTTTAAGACTCAACTCAGTGGTCCCCACTTTCAGGAATCTTTTCTGCAGGAGCCCATGGACGCTGAGCCGGAGTCATTAGAAGGGCCGTCTTCTGAACTTGTGAGCAGATTTGTGCCTCTGTGTGTGGTGGGGGAACCTGGAAAGTGCCATGTAGTGAATCGGCAGCACATTCTATGATCTAGACAGAAGCTGAAATCTGTTCTGGGAGCAGCAGCACCCAGCCCCGGGAGGGAGCCGTGGGAAATTTCAAAGTCAGGCAGCTGTGGGGGTGACACCCACATAGGATCACAGGGAGGCCCAAAACAGGCCAAGTCATCCCAAGGCACATGCATCGAACTAAGATGTCAAGTATTCTGCTTCATGCCTTGAAGGGCTATTTGCGTTCTGCAGAAATAACCATGATACTGACTGGCCTGGGATTATTGTTGTTTGGATATTAAAAAAGAGGTGACCCTGGAGGCTGGAAAACTTGGGGTCACTATGGTACATGTGCCTCTCCTGCTGAGAAGTCCATGACTATCAGATCCAAAAGGGGTGGTTGAGCCCCAAATAGCGAAGATTCACCTGTTTAATATTTGTAAGGGAACTTGGCTTCATAGGGGCAGGAAAATAAATTCTGACTCCTGAGTCCTTGCATATTTTACAGAAGGCTTTGATCTTTCTGATGAGCAAGTTAAGAAGAGAGAGGAAATGCCAAGGTTGCCTTCCCCGAATGCAGCGCCAGAGCAGCTTCCAGGGGAAGAGAGGCTCAAGGAAGCCGATGCGAGCCATCTGCGGAGGGCTCTGCTTTGAACACGGATGCATGCCTGGAGGGAATCCAAGACAGCTGGACCCCTGTGCCCAGCACCTGTGCTGTTCTGCAGAGGAAGGAATGCAGACTTTGTTTCCTGGGTTCCAGCCCAGGACCAGGGAGCCCAGTCCACTTCCCACCCCTGGAACAATAGAGCAGACGTTTATCTAGATGTACTAAGAGGTGAAGCCCTATCTTCCAGGAGATGGGCAAAGGGCAACAGAAAATTTGGATGCCATTGTTCGTGCTATAGAAAATAATCATGATCATTTTGTTTGTAAGGATTTGATTTATTATTATCATTGTTATTATTGTTATTGACATTTCATTTTAAATGGCTGGTTTTGGCTCCAGATCAGCACACTTTGCATTGAAGAAGTGCTTGGTAGGTTTCAAATTACTTTTGTATTTCTTGTCACTGAATCACTGGCCTCAGTTTTCTCATCTGGCTGTTGTGGGAACTGAACAAGATCAGGGGAAGACAACAGACCTCCCCTCGCATGCCAGCTCTGCTTGATCTACTTAACGTTGAGAAGGATCCCGAGGCCACGTGGAAGCTCTGCGGGAAGGTGCTTCCTGATCGATGAGTCACATCGGCCATGAGCACGTGCGGAAGGATCTTGGTGCCCGAGACCTGATGATGCCTTTTAGCTTTGCTAACCACAAGATTCCACGACTCCAGGCCAGTGCCAGGAAAGTGCAGGCCCAGAGCAAATCCTGCCCATGACCAGGTTTGGTAAACAAAGTTTTTTGAAACACAGTCACACTCATTTGCTTATGTATTTTCTGTGGCTGCTTTTACACTACAACAACAGAGACCGTATGGCTCACAAAACTGAAAATAGTTACTATTTGGCCTTTTACAGCAAAAGTTTGCCAGCCTTT
>JAQZBX010100777.1:0-11328 GCA_029593785.1 Cabassous unicinctus | reverse complement strand
CAGTGGGAGACCTTGGAGCACGCGTCAGCTGATGTGTGGGAACTAGTGGTTCCAAGAGGGGCTCCCCCAGTGGGAGACCTTGGAGCACGCTTCATCTGATGTGTGGGAACCAGTGGAGAGGGAGGGGCAGTGTGGACCAGAAAGGGGCTTCTTAAATAGGTCACAGCTTATGCACCCCATCTTACTTCAGTCACATGGTATTTGATAGCAAATGTTTTCAGAAAGACGTGACCTAAAATAATATAAAATAAAATGAATGAGGATTTCTTTTTAAAAATAGCGCATATTTTATTAACTGCATGGAAATACCCAATATTGTGTCTTGAAAAAATGTATTGAGATCAATGATGTTGTATCCAAGGCTGGCTTATCAAGCTCTCCTTGTGCAAAAGCTCAGGGAGGAAGGAAAAAAGAAAAAAATCTCCACCAATGGGAGAAGACAAGCCAGCCAAATGGGAGCTTAGGCAAAGCATTTCAGTGCAGCTTTATCTGTGAAGGTGAGGAGATATCTTTTTTTTTTTTTTTTCCTTTCTGATTTACCTTTAAACTTTGGCTTAAGTGTTTCTCCTCTCCTCTGTCTCCCCATGTACTAGAAGAACTATTGACATTCAGGAAACAGAGATGGAAAATCTAGCAAGTATTTCATTGTTTCCTGAGGAAGAATTCACTTTCTCAAGGTGAATGACATACATGAAGTAGGATTTTTTTTTCACACGACTGTTTTCGTCTCACTGTTTTGATCCTGCCATTTTTACTCCACAAGGAGGAAGAACTATTTGAGGCTTTTGTATTAACTACATTGAAATACTTGAACGCGCATCCCCACACATCTGCACAGTGACCTGGGGAAAGAGCCCTGGTAGGTATTCCTAAGCACGTGTGCGCATGTGCACACACACGTACTGATGCTGGCTCAAACTGCCCAGGGTAAGCCTTGTAACCGACTGCAAGTTGGCGGACACATTCAGTCTTCTTTACAGAATTTAAAGCTGGAAAACAATGACAAAAAAATTGAACCTGATAGGAATAATTGATACAAAAGAACACTCAAAATGTTAAAATTAGTAATTGGTAAAAATTTGATATGGCTGAAAATGGATCATTAAATTAAAAATGGCTTTGGGAAGTCGGAACAGTTTAACCATGTTGTTTAGAGAATTGATCACGGAATTCATTGTTAGAGTTGCTTCACTCAGCAGTTAATGAGTATAGTACAGTAGCTCTGCAGAACATTCTTGATGAAGAGACCTAAATATTGGCATAGCTCTGATTAATACATCATAAACAAATACAAGTTGGCCTTGAGGCCACAGTGGCACAGTGAAAGCAAAAGTGAACCGAGAGGTCGGATCTGTGTGGTAGCTATCATCAGGTTGAGAACATACTACGGTATTTTGTCCTGCTCTACTTTTGAGCTGAAGAAGCTGAGTATAATCACCAGAGAAACCAGTTGGACCTTGATCTTTGTGAATAAGCCATGTGTCCAGGAAACAGCACAAATGTATCTCTGATTATGTAAAAAAGACCAATTTATGAGAGTAAATATATGTCTAAAATGTACATTTTAATGTCTTCAAAATTAAAAATTAAAAAATAAACAACTTTAAAAATATTTCTCCAATATGCCAGATGGGAAGTAACCACTGAAATGAATTTCAGTATTCAACTTAACAGGCCTTTTCTGGGTGTTTGGGATCAATTTCTCTGCCTGGAAATCAACAGATGTTAAGAATAGTGGCATTATGAAAATGGGTTTGATGGCCCAAAATGGACAAATTTGCATAATTTTGTCTAAAGAGCAACATAATTTATTTCAATGTTATCAGTTTGGTAGGTATCATTGTCAGCAGGGTAGGTTTTTAAATCTGCACTGGGATCTTTATAGTAAAAACAATCCCAATATGTAATAGTTGAATTACCTTGTATACATATTTTATACTCCTGGAATGTAAGCTATCTGCTTCACGATGAAAATAAAGCATCAGAATATGTAAAGTTAAGTAGTTTTCACCTGCTGGGAAGGATATTATTAGTGTTGAAAATTTGGCATCATGTGGAGCCTGAAAGTATTCTGCTATCCTGAGGGGTAATAAAATTGAGCAGTGGAGAGTTTCAATTATTCACCTAATAAGCAAGTACAGCAGGCACTTAAATTTTAGCATCTTTGTAATGCTGAGACTTGGTTCTGTGTTTATTTTTGCCTGCCATCCTCCTAAAATGTATATAATCTTTTAGTGTCTGAAACAAATGAGATTTTCTTTATTGTAAGTTTTATGATGGGCAAGTTTGGTGAATGTGACTTCACTTAATGAAAGTGAAAAAGCATCGGTTTCATTAATGAACGGCATCGACAAAATGTCCTATCATTTGAGGAAATAAAAACAACAGCATGCACTTGCCAAAGAGCTACTGGAAGCGAAGGCAGATTGGAGAGAGCGTTGGGTAGGAAACGAGGAGAGGCAGGCATTCAGATCTCTTCTTGAAGTGGTCGATGCATGCGTATTTCCGGGGAAACCTAGTCTGGGGGAAACCACGATCTCAAACATTCTATTTGAGTCTACAGGGCTGCAAAAAATTTCCAGTGGCTACATTGTAAATGGTGCCAAAGACTCGTCTGACTTCAAAGCTGCAGAAGAGTTATGGCGTGGCTTTGCAGTCAAGGAGACAAGGCACATGTTCACTTCTACAAAGTAGTCATTTAAGGAAAACGTTGCTTTTCATTTAGATATCATCAATGATTTCAGAATGTTCAGCTGTATGGTGAAAGTATGACCCCAATTATAAAGTCAGAGCTCAGTGCTTTATGCTGTATTTATGCAAGTTCTAGAGAATGAATTCCTTCCTTAGAAGGTTGTTTCAAAGTGGGGAATTATGAGATACTTAGGGAATGTTTATGGGTAAAAGCTTAGAGCTTTTCTCTCGGATGTTTCTTCTCATGGAACATTGTCTTGCTACATACTTGATCTCTTATATGTTTCCCAACTTAATGAGCACAGAGGAGAGAACAACCTTTTGACAGGCAGTATTCTCTAATATTTGTGAAAACAAGCAAAAGTTATAGGCAAATTGCATTTTTAAAAACCATTGAAATTTCAGGTGCTGAGTCTAAGCAAGGACAGTGGAGCCAAAATGATACCTTATTATTTTTTAAGTGCGATTCCTCTTTGCACAGCTTGTCTATGTGCAGTCAGCAGTTTTTAAAATGTAGAGCAGGAGCCTGATATTTTGGCCATTGATCTGGAAATCTTTGTCCACATTGTCTGTACATAAGCCCTCTCTAATACAGACCATGGAAACTTGTAAAAGAGACATACTGTCACTTCTTGCTTATTCTTTAGGTCACACAGACCCACCCTAGTAGAATGTGGGTGGAAACTCCATAAGGCTGTGAATACCAAGAGACAGAGACCACCAAAAAGTCATCTTGGAAACTGGCAACTGCAGTTTATAAATCTATTTAAAGATTGTTCATCTAAACCAAAGATTTCTCATGTATTCTCATATGTGTCCAAATATTTTATCCATGTGTCCAAATATTCTTTCATTACCTTAAGCTGTAAAGAAAAAGTTTCTGGGTAAATTATGACATGATTTTAAGGCTGGTGGAAAATCATGTTTTAGGCTCACTTGGGAGTGCAAATTGCCTTTGAGATATGTTTGGTTCTGCCAACTCTGAGATGTATTGTGCCAAAATCAAAATTCCTTTTACTTTAAACTCTAGAGAATTTTCAGGAAATTTAAATCATGTGGCTCTTGTTCATTCCTTTACTCGAATCATCAAGTTCTTTCCTTTATAAGCTATTTAAAGTCCCCAAAATTGTTCAAGTCTTACTTCTTTAGAACAGAAGGCCATACTTGCCAGGAATATATCAAATTCTATGCCCCAAATTTGGAGTTTGGTTTATATTCTCTACCTGCTTGGAAAGTTTGAAGTTGGCCTGGCATAATTTATCAATTCTGCTTTTAGTTAAAGCCCTTTCTAGAAACATTGTAATTTCAGTCACTCTAGAAACATAAATTCCTGTACAAATAAACTGTGAGGAATTAAATTAAATATCTTTTAGCTTCACTCTGAGTGACCCCAAGATGATAGATACTTAATTCCCTTCTCATGATGATCTCAATGTTCGACAAAGTTCCTATTGCATACTTGATATCTATATAATGAGGAATCCTTAATAAAAACTGGGAACACAAAGATCAAGATACCACTGAATACTTTTCAAGCTCTATCATTTTTAACTGCTTTTAAATTATTTGATTCTTACCCTGACTTGAAGGAGCATAGGAATTATATTAAGAAGATGCCAATGTTATTAGAGTCTGCAGATGAGGAAATGGAATTGGAGCCCCAGAAAGCTTGGGGAGGGGGGAAGCAAGGTGTCAGACTCTTGTTCCCATCATTTAGGTCTGGATTTAGACCTGGGATCTGGTGGTGTGGCCTCGAGAGTGTGACTGACGTCTTAGAACATTGTTCTCCACGGCTGCGATAATAGTGGCTAACACTTCCACAGCACATGCTACGTGCCACGAGCTGTTCTGATAACCTCTTGTTTTACGTGACTAATTCTCACAACAGTTCCACGTGTGGGATACTGTCATTGTCTCAGTTTGGGAAATGAAAATAAACCGGAGGCACGGAGAGGCTAAGAACCTTCCCTGAGGTTACGCAGCACGTAAGAATAGTGGGGACATGATGAGAGGACCTTCTTGTCCCAGAGTTTGAGCCCTTAAGTAGTACTCTACACTGACCCTCATTTGAAACCAAGCCAAGATTGTTGGGGGGCTGAAGAAGGTAAAGTATTTTGAGGGTTAAGTAAGTTAAGGTATATGAACATTTTCTTCCTTGTTTAAAAGTTAAATAAGCAAATGTGTGTTTTTATGTAACCATGTCTTCATCTCTACAGCTATCCCTGCATCCACGACTACGTGTGTGTACATTTATGTCTACATCCATACCTGTATCATTTCCAGTTAAAGAGCATCCCATGTAAACATAAAAAGAGAAAGTGTAAAACCCTGCTACTTTAGAGAAAACTTCAAAATAGTTTGTGAATGCTGTGTTTTCTTAAGAAACGAATTTCCAAAGCAAGTAAATACACCTTTCAATTAAAGAAAGTCAAAGCTTAGCTAGATCAGTTGGAATAGCAAAGTGAAAACCTCCTCTGCCTTTTGCCCTGTAAATATCAAAACAGAAGGTACCAGGCCACCAGTTGCCTTCCTATCACGTATGCTTCTCCGCCATAGCCATTAGCAATTAAATATTCATTGCAATTTATAATCAATCAATTGTATTGGATTCTTAGGATATATTGGGACTCGTTGCCAAATTGCCTGAGGCAAATTTAAAACCACACACTTTTCCTCTTTCAAGACCGGTTAGACCCAGGCTACCACACTACATGTTGAAGGCTTGATAGTTTTAGGAAAAGTTTTTTTCCTAGAGTCAGAATTTTGTTACTCATTTTGCCATTTTTAACCACAGAGAGGGTGTCAGCTTTGTTAGTATCGCCATCCCCTTTCTCTTTGGCTCAATTTCGACTTTAGAATACCATTGGCACTCTGTGTAGTCCAGACCCCTTACTTTTTGCTAAGAGATGACATTAAAATGCACCACATGCCATAGAACTGAGTGGTTTCGCTGCCCATCATTTGGTGTAGATCAAAGACAAAATCCAGAACTCCTGATAGTGATAGCCCCTGGCTGAGTCAGGAATATTAGAAGGTCAATGAGAAATTGATGGACCGAATTTTATTTATATATTCAGTGGGATGTGGCACCCATGGATTTTCTGATTTTGGAAGAGTATCATTTGAGATGGCAATTGGATGGGAAATGATACTTTGTGGTCCACTTCTGATTCTTAAGAAGTTCCTCTATTTGATATTTGGACTTTACTTGCATTTCAAGGGGTGAACTTGTACGCAATTCACAGACTTGTGGTGAGATGTACAAGTGCCATGGAATTCGATTTTTATAAATTTTAAATGGAATTTCCACTTCACAAATAATTCTGATGTAACAATTCACACTAATAATGCAAGAAGCTATAAGTAAACCTAGCAGGGAAAATTAGCATACATATTTTCTCCCCAATTTATATGATCTACATGTTTGTGGTTAACCATAGGTCTCTCAAAAAAATTCTGTGCATTCCGAGAACTAATACCTTGAGATGTATTTTATAAGGAATACTATTCCATGTCCCGAAGGCTGAAAATATAATCCTTTAATTTCTTCCTTGTGTACTTTTCATAGCTTTGATTTTTTTTTTTCCTGTTGAAGGCTTTGCATTCTGACAAAATAAAATAAAGATAATTTGGCTTCTCTGTTAAGCCATCCTGATGGCCCTTAATCCTTGTTGCTCCAGAAATAACATTTAATTGAACATGACAACTTTAGGACAAAGTTCTATTTTAGGGATAAACAAAGAGATTAATTCTTGATGTTCCTGTTCAGTTCTTGATCATGTTTCTAAGTGGCCAGTATTCAACCTCAGACAAAAAAAAGAAAAAAATAATTTGTCGTGGGAAACCACCCTCTTACCTCCACCCCACTCCTCCCCAAAAAATGTCTGCCGGTAGTGAAGCCAGCAGCAGACAAATAGCTTCACTTGAGGGGTTTGGGAGAGAAGCTGTCACTTCCTCGGTCAAGCAATCTCCCTCCAAGAACCAGAAGAAGATGCTCAGCAGGAGGCATTTGTTGCTCTTCTGAGGTCAGTGGCCGGGAAACCATTGCAGCTAGCCGAACCAGCTGGCCACCTGCCCCTGAGTCCTTTCATGATGGGAGAGAGCAAAAGGCAAAGAATCAACGCTCGCTCTGTTCCCTCACACAGAAGCACCACCCTCCATGCGTGCCCAGGGTGCCAGGGAGTTGTTCTTATAAGGACTTTTCTGTACTTGAACCAACAATCAGAAGTGTAAGTGTAATGGGGGCAACAAACTTCGGTGAGACCTCAGAGAGATAACTGACTGGAGCCAGGGACACATTCTGGGTAGGTCTTATGAGAAGGGGGCTGTTTGTGGGGACCCTTCAACAGGATCGTTCCCAAAATGGTGTTTCTAAAAAGTCATGAGGAGGGATTCTGTTTAAAAGTTCTATGGCAGTTTGATATTATTTATGAATTCCAAAAAGAGATGTTTGTAAATTGGTTTGCTCCTCTGGGCATGATACCCTTTGAATGATTTAAATTCAAAGGCTTTCTGTTTACTTGATTAAATGAAAATTAGGGCTTTGATTCGACCATGTCATTAGGGTGACTCAGTTTGAGTCCCCACCCCCTTTGTGGGCTGTGTAAATGGACACTCAATCAAGGAGACACACAGAAGTAGATACATGGAGGAAGAGAGACTGCTCCATAAACACGGCAGAGGCCCTGGAAAGAGAGATGAGCCATTTGCCTGATAGTTTACAGCTGACCTTGTGAAGATACCAGAGCAGCTGAGCCCAGAAAGAAAGGAGCCCTGGGAAGAGAGACAAGCCCTATGCCATCCTACATTTGAGATATGCAGAAGCTGGACCCACAGAGCCTTCAGAGGGAAGACGAAGGCTGAACCCTCACAGACGTTGCCCGCCATCTTGCTTCAACATGTGGCAACAGAGTTTGGTAAGGAAGTAACCTTGAGTTGGACTCTTTAGGGCCTTGTAACTGTAAGCTTTTACCCCAGGTAAATACCCTTTATAAAAACCAACAGATTTCTGGTACTTTGCATCAGCACCCCTTTGGCTGACTAATACAAGTTCCCATTCTTATGTGAAGTAAATTGTCATAGGAAACAAAGATTAAAAAATTATAAGAATTTCAACAATATAATCCAAGTGTATACTTCCTGGAGTCTTCTAAATTCTCTAATCTGAATCATACATTGTAGTCCCTAAAAAAATACTTACTGGTCAGCTGATGTGAGTGGAGGGAACCCTCAGCAGAAAAAAGAACATTTGGCCAAATCCATTTACATTCAACTAACGAATATAGTGTGCTGGTTATCTATTGTTGTGTAACCAACAACCCCCCAAACAATGACTTAAAATAATAGCAAGTATTTATTTTTCTCCTGAACATGGGCTGACCAAGCATATCAGTTTGTCTGGACTCCAGTAGGCAGTACTTGCTCAGGTTCTATGCAGTTGCAGTAAGATGGTGGCTGGGCCTCGGGTCCTTCTGAAAGTTTCTTCATTCACCTAGATGGTACCTGGACAAGGATGATTCCAATAGTTGGGCCTGGAACAGCTGGGACACCTCTGCTTCCTCCCTCCCTCCCTCCTTCCCTCCCTCCCTCTCTCTCTCTCTCTCTCTCTCTCTCTCTCCCTCTCCCCCTCTCCCCCTCCCTCCCTCCCTCCCTCCCCCTCCAGTCTCTCCTCATGGTTTTTCTATGCAGAAGGCTTAGGGTGCCCAGGATTCTTACACAGTGACTCAGATTTCCAAGAGTGAAATTCACCAGGGAAACAAGCAGAAGCTGCTTGGGCTTTTCTAACCTGGCCTCAGAAGTGAAGCAGCCAAAATTCTGCATTCTCTTCCTTGATGATGTCCACTTGGGTTCAAGAAGAGAGAGCTAGACTTTACCTCTTGATGGCAGGATCATCAAGAATTTGTGGATATACCACACAATAACCGAAAGAATATTGAATTTCCATCCTGGGGAGTTTTGCTATATTCTCTAATAGGACAGCAAGAATCCCCCAAGTGCAAGGGTAGTGCCTAGTGAAGGAAGATAGACCATTACGCCAGGCCCTTGATATTGATGATTGTACTTAAGAACTTTTTCTTGTGAAATTGAAACTTAGCCTAGTATTATATAATACCCAAGAGTTGCCTCCTGAAAGCCTCCTTATTGCTCAAATGTGGCTTCTCTCTAAGCCAAACTCAGCATATAAATGCACTACCTTTCTCCCGACATGGGACATGACTCCTGGGGATGAGCCTCCCTGGCACCGAGGGATTATTACCAAGTGCCAACTAGCAATGCATCTGGAAAATGACCTTCACCAAAATGGGAAAATGGTAAATACAAATGAGTTTTTATGGCTAAGCGATTTCATAGTGAGTCAGGAGGTCATTTCAGAGGTTACGCTTATGCAAGTCTCAGCAGGATCTCATTGACTGCCACAGTAAACAGTGTCTCAGATAGCAGGGCTCCTGTGGGCTCTAGAGACATCCAGAAACTATAAGCAGGGCAGACAGCTCAGGAATTTGGTACCCTGTCAGTGGGCCTTACTTTGGAATTTATGCTCCCCAGTATAACAGTTAAACTCATTTATATGTTCTCCACACATGGCTCTTCTGCCCCTTTTATTTGAACCTATAATTAGCACTATACTTGAAAAATATATGTCCCAGAGACTTAAATCTTTGTGCCAGTTGAGCCCTAAATGTCAGCAGAGTTGCAACACCTACTCTTCAGTTCATTGGACTTACCTAGGACAACTAACAAGGAGATGATGATGGACAACACCCATCCCAAGGAGCAGAGAGTGTCTGCAACTGCAAGCAAGATAGTTCCATCCATCTGCCCCATGGAATCTAAGCCCCCTCTCAGTTAGAAGCAGAGTGGGCATCACCATCCCCAAATCTTCAAGATTGGGGAATGAACAATGGACTAAAGTAGACTTACTATTATTCTACTATAGACTTACTATTCTAGCAATGGAAGAACTCTTATCATTGATATAAAGGCAGTGGCCACCAGAGGTTCTGAGGGATGGTAGAGGGAAGAATAGGTGTAATATGGGGGCATTTTCAGGACATTGGATTTGTCCTACATGACATTACAGTGATGAATACAGGCTGTTGTATATTTTGTCATAACCTACAAAATTGTGCCTGACAGAGTGTAAACTATAATGTAAACTGTAGTCCATGGTTAGTAGCAATGCTTCAATATGTGTTCATCAATTATAACAAATGTACCACACTAATGAAGGATGTTGTTAATGTGGGAAAGTGTGTGGGGGAGAGGGAGTGAGGCATATGGGAATCCCTTATATTTTTTTATGTAACATTTATGTAATCTAAAGCTTCTTCAAAAATAAAAAAAAATTTTTTTAAAAATGTGGATATACTTTAAAAACTCCACTGCCTAGTTTTTGTCCATAAATTATTTATATTCCTTCCACATGCTTTCTATACTCATCCCTTCTCAAAGATGCCCCCAGAGTCTCATCTATTGTGGTCACAGGCTCAGGCTCAAGATCCAAGATCCTGGTAATTAAATCTGGATTAGGTGCAGAGGAGGCTCCTCAACTTGTGGTTCCTGTCAACCTTAAGACCTTTGGATGGCAGAGACAAATTATCTGCCCCTTGGCCCCCGTACACATAGCCAGTATGCAGTGGTAAAGAGTCATAAGATAACCACTGCAGGTAATCCAACTCCAAAAGAGGGAAATTGGAGGCACAAAGTGGTCATGGATCCATAGCAATTATGAAATCCAGCTGGACACGTGTTTCCAGGGTATTTTGCATTAAAGCTTAAGGTCTGGGACTCATTCACTGTGGCTCTTGGCTTTGTCCTGTGGGCTCTTGGATTTGTCCTTTGGGCTCTTGGCTTTGACCTGTGGGTTCTTGGCTTTGACCCTCAGATTCATCTTTCTTTTCCCATCAAATGTAGCCAAGGTTAGCAAAGATCTGTAGGGCATGCCCTTAAAATTTTTAGAGAGGTAGGATAAAGTCTATGAGGAATCACCTTAAACCTTTCTGAGATCTTTTTTTTTTTTTTAAGATTTATTTATTTTATCCATTTTAAACCCCCCCCTTCCCCATTTGCTGTTTTGTGTCCATTCGCTGGGCAATTCTCTGTGTCTGTTTCATCTCTTCTCATCCTCCTCCTCCAGCCTTCACCAGGATTCGATCCTGGAGACCTCCGATGTAGGAGAGAGGTGTTCTGCCATCTGCGCCACCTCGGCTCCTGGTTTTTTGGAGCTTTTGGAGCATCTCGTCTTGTCTCTCCCCTGCGTCTGTCTCCTGTTACGTCATCATCTTGCTGCATGGCTCCCGGGGCCTGGCGGCTCATGCGCCTTCTATATATATATTTTTAATTTTACCGGGAGGTCCCAGGGAATCGAACCCAGGTCCCTCCATATGGCAGACGGACGCCCAACCATTTGAGCCACATCCACCCCCCTCTTTCTGAGATCTTAACAAAGGGTCCACCTTTATCTTTAGACCAAGTTTTCCTGATAGTGCCCTGGATTTGATGTTTGCCCAGTAGATGTTTCTTTTCTTTTCTTTCTTTTTTTTTTTTTTTAAGTTTGGGAAGATGTTTCTTGATTTGAAATTTTATTGTCATTTGGAATATCTGGGAACACTTTTATTTTCTTTCCAGCAATTCCTT
>JAQZBX010100776.1:0-11328 GCA_029593785.1 Cabassous unicinctus | reverse complement strand
AAAAAAAAAAAAAAACATACCAACAAAAAGAACCCATTCAATTTTACTAAACATCATACCACATATTCCAAGATGTCTAGATGGATGGCTAAAACTCGAGAGAAAGGAAAATTAGAAACTAGATTTTTTTCCACAGCAAGAAATGTGAAAATACTGTAAACAGGTTTTGAGGAAAGCATATTTTAATATCTATAAATGCTTAGTTTCTTCAAATATTTCCTAATAAGGAAAGTGATGAAATTTGTAGTTCTAAAAATTCCAGTGCTTTCAAGACAATATTAATGATTGGGTCTTGTTTTCTTTCCTCAATCTCTTCCTCTTCTTTTGTGCTTGCCATTTTATTCAAAAACAATGTATAAGATGGCCCTATCTTACAACTTATGAGGCTACAATAACATTTGAAAAGTTCTTGTTTAAAAGATTCTCTGCATGTAACTATTAATTCCCATTTAATTCACTATGAGAGTTCACAATATAAATACTTCTACGTTACATTTTTATTAATAAAAACTTTCATATCCATGATCTCAAATGATTCTCAGAACATATAACCTAGAAGGTAAGCAAGGCCAATAGCCCTTTGTTCCCATTTTAAAAATAAGGTAAACTAGCACAAACGAGTCAAGTGACCTGGGAGACTACACCGGGGTCATCTGTAGCAGAGCCCAGGCTCTGACGGGGGGCTCCAGATGCTCGGCCTGGGGTTCTCACCGCCACACCACAATGACAGCATTTCATGAGATAATTACAATATTTCGCTGAGTATATGCAAATGACAGTTTCCTAGGAAGCAGCATATTCCTTCAAATATACTAACTTTTCTATAAATGTACTCACCTCAAAATGAATAGATGTGACAGTTATGTTTCCACCTCAGTCCAATGAGGGGTGTCTTACAGGTGACCTGAACATAAAAAGAAATGAATAAAAGTAAAATATCATTCATTTTTAAGCACAGTAGGTAAGCAACCGTCACTTTTGCTTAGTAAATACTTTTCCTCCTCTTTTAGTGTTACTTTTTGTTCTCTCATTTTATTTAGGTTCAAAATTATATAGAGGGGAGAGGAAAGAGATCATTCGTGAAGGGTCAAATATTCTAATAGGCCGTTAAGATGCCATCTGATTTAATCCTTGCAGGAACCCTGGGAAATATTGAACAAAGCAGCATTCTAAGATGTAAACTAGGATTTGAATCCATGTCTAACCCCAAATGCCTCAAAGGTACTTTCTTTTGTATCTCTTTAATATTTTCTAGCATTTTATAAACTATTAAAAAAAGCCATATTCATTTATTTCCTATATGTAGTTGGACACGTATATTCAGCTCTAAATGTATATAAATAAACATACTAACCATGTACTTTAAAAGTACATGTTATTAAATAAGAGGAATGGGACAAGGAGGAAAGCTAGAGAAAGGAAAAAGGAGAGGCAAAAAAAGAAGGAAAGAAGGAAGGAAGGAAGAAGAAGAACCAGAATTTGATTAAACCTCTAGATACAACTACCATATCATAGAAGATACAAAGGAGAAAGGAACATGTTAAACTATACTGTGGAGATGTAATCAATGATATCTAGCTGTGGGAAATTATACAGGGGAAACAACCTAGCTTCTTCAACAAATAAATTGAGAGAAGAAAAAAAAAAGAAAAGATGGAGGAGAAAATCCATATATTAAAAGAGATGGTAAAAAAATATTACCAATCATAAAGATCATTATTTTCATCCTGATTCAAACAAAATGTAAGCAGAAGATGTTTATGAAATCATTGTCAAACTGAAAATTTACTGGATATTTAATAATTTTAAGGAATCATTAACTTTCACTTTCAGATGTGATAATTAAATTATGATTATGTTTTAAAAAAACAAGGGTTTAGCTTTTAGAATAACATACTGAAATATTTACAGAAGAAATTGTATATCTTAGATTTGCATTGATTCAAAAGGGAAGGAAGAAAATGGGGATATGGATGAAACAAGATTGGCCAGTAGTTAATAGCTGTTGAAGCTAAATGATGGCTACATGAGGGTCCATTATACTATTCTGTCTACTTTGGCAATTTGAAATTTTCCATGATACAAATTTTTAAAAAAGAGAGAAATGTGGCACATCAAAAATCTGGCACCTTGAGTATTATAATAGAAGTACTTTTAAGAACAAATGAAAATTTGTTTAATTGCATGTTCCTATAAGGACTAAAACGTTTTCACTAAATAATAATGTCTCAATTAATAGATACTTGTCACAATTGCTTGCCTAAAATTTTATATTTTGTTTGGCTTATCTCTGTATTAAGTACTGCTAAAGCACTAGAGACTGCAATTTCTTTGAAAATGAAAAAGTAATAACTGCTTTAAAATTTAAGCAAATTTCCTGGCTTTAGATTTTTTTTTACTTCCAAAGTTTTTTACTTACTTCAATTGGCTCAAATAGTATAGACTATGACTCAAATTCTTCAGTTTGGAAGAATTCAGTTCAGTGCGCACGTAATTTCAATTATTGTAGTACGAATCCTCTTGGGTGAGAAACAGTTGTTTTCAGCATAAAGTGAAAAGAACCCAGGTTCTAAATACAGTTCTGATACTACCACTTATTAACTTTATATGATCTCAAGCAAGTCCTAGTTCCTTCATCTGTAAAATGGGGAAAATAGTTTCTTCCACATGGTTTTGCAATATAAAGATTGAATTACTATATACACAACACATTAAATATATTTTAATATTTTATATAAACTACAGAAGTATATATACTGCCTAGCATTGTTCCTGATAGGTAGTAAGTGTTCAATACATAGTAGCTGAGAATCTCATTGTCAATGTACAATCATTATTCTGCTAGCTAACATTATTTTTATGCTAATATTAGACTGACTTCTCCCCAAATTCCAACACCATTTCCCATTGGAGTAAATGGTTATTTGGTAAATGCATCCACCCCGACAGGCTAAAAAACCCTTTGAAATGATGCAGCTATGAGTAGTCTTTAAGTAATTGGCAGGGCAACACGATTTTGCCTATAATTCCTTTTTACCTAAACTGTAAAGATTTCAGGTAAGTAATATTGCCAGAAAAAATTAGATAGGCTGCTTTTAATTAAATACTGAAAGTTAAGTTATATTTTAAATGTTTAGTGTTTGAAGGATCAACTTAATGCTAAAAAAAAAAAATCAAAATAATTCATTGGGGTTACTAATGTTTCTACTATAAGAAAACCCCAACTCTTGGGGAAAAAAAAGAATGGCTTCCTCCAACTTACCTATTGCCCTGGGGCATGCTGCATCAGTCATCTGTTAACAGATTTTGACTCATAATTAGAATCTGAGCATCAAGAAGACATATCTATCTTTGTTATCACCAGCACCTGCATAGTGCCTGGCCTACAAGAGTACATGCCTTCACTCCAAAGACTTTGGGATCAAATCCTTAGTATTCAATGGTGATGGAGTCAATCTACCAAAGCTGGGGCTAGGACCTGAAGAGACTTTCATCTTGGTTTAATCCTTATCTCTTAGTTCTTAGAGGGCATATCTACTGAAGATCACTCTAATTCAGCACAGACTATATCCCTGAGTTACTCTTCCAAGCCTAGAACCTTCTATCTACAATAATAGCTAATACTTACAGACAGCATTCTATACACCAGGTAATATATTAAATACATCATATACCTTAGTTCATGTGAGCTCTACAATAACTGAAGGTAAGTATTAGTCTCAATTCCATTTTACTGCGAAGATGCTGCGGCTTAAAGAGATTATGAAACATGCCCAAGGACCCAAGGTCATAGAACAGAAGCATGATTTGAGCCAGGTCTGTCTGACTGCAGAGTACACATTCTTAATCACTGAGTCCGCTGGACAGAAGGTTTCTAGTAAACAAAAGTCTTAAAAGGTCTCTTGAGTTCACTTTAGATGATTTTTAATGAGCTGAAAAGCAAGATTAGTTTCCTTTTGGGAGTCCTTCGTTTTTCCTCTTACATTCTCTGGCACACAAGAACCCATCAATACAGAGAAAACCAACAGAAGCTACTTTGAGATGACAGCAGATAGAGTTGAGAATGGAAATCATGGTCCTAGAAAGAAATCTGACCAATCTAGAAATCTTGTGGACAAAAGACTAGGGAAAAAATCAAACTGGTAGATGCAGAATCTTCCCTATTAATGACTAAAATTTGTCTAGGGCTTAGAAGCTACAGAGCACTTACAAATACATGCACTATTGACTAAATGGGAAGTTCAGGAGACACTAAGCGCCACCAGAGTCTAAGTGTCATGTAAATCTGACACTAAAATTTTCATTAAAGCCAGTGAAAACAGTATGGGCTAATGAATAAGACAGTCTTTCCTTATTTACATCTCAGCTTTGCCAATTACTGCCTGGCTTTAGGAAAGGTACTTATCAACCACTCTGAGCCTAAGTTTCCAGGAGTAAACTGGAAGTAACAATACCGCCCTTGAAGGGAAATTAGGCGAAACAGAGTTAATGCATCATGTTTTCCACAAACATTAAGTGATCCCATCTATGTGGACTGGTAATGATTGAAATGAGGTAACATTAAAAAAAAAAAAATGATGCTTTTAGAAAACCTGTATATTCAAAAGTAGAAGCAGCAAAGGAACTAAACAACAATAGTAAGTTGCCCTTAGGCTTAGATTTCCAGCAGAACTGGGCACGGGAGACCCCACTCAGAGAGTATGTCTGAAAAAAATTGTTCTTCACCAGGACCAGCTCCATGAACTCCATGAGCATGCAACCACTGAGACTCGTCCAGAGTCTCGCTCAGAAGGGCCTGGAGTTTGGGGGCTAATGATCTGTTGCCATTGTCTTCATAGTCTTAATAACTGTATCCCTGAATCTGTGTTTTGTAAGTTAAGTCCAATGGGACACTGAAGCAAGGCTTGGAGCCTTGACTCACGTGCAGTCCCACCTTCCCACCCCTCTTCCACCAGGGGCAGTGACTGGGTTGTGGTGACTAGGCTCAGGGAGGAGGGGAGGCATTGACCGTCCCCACCCTGTGCTGGTGGTGCCACAGTCCATCAGGAGGGTGACTCAGCAGAGGTCACTTGCCCACCTCCAATTCAAGTACCAAGTGAGGCACAGAAATTGTAGTCTCTTGGGGGTTGTCTGACTGCAGGTTGAGCCAGCAGACCATGGAAAGGGGAGACTGATGTCCACCCAAGCTGGGCCCCTACATTTTCATTTTGATCCTGGCCCTACAAATTATGTATCTGATCCTGTGCTTCACTCTGTAATGGCAACAAAAATACTGCCAACAGGAGAGAGTCATTTGGTTGGCATATATCATCTTTTCAAGTGCATAAGGCCACAGGGAAGCTATTAGCTACTCACAATTTATATTAACCATGCTGTTTTCTTTACAACACAACACTGAGATCAGTTACATTTAGTCTTAGTGACTAATGAAAAAGAAGTTTTCACCTAGGGCAGGGCTGGGCACTTGTGAAAAATGAGCTGGCCTCACTCTGTTCCATCCTATGAGATACCCTATGATAGCTTCTTCCTCCACCCCCTTTCTTAGTCATTAGTCCTTAAAGAAATTTATTGAATGCAGACACTAAATCAACAGACACACAAGGATGAACCATAAATAAGATCATGTATAAGAGACTAACAGTAATAACAACAGCTAATATTTGAGTACTTGGTATCTACTAGACTCTTTTTTAAGTGCTTTACACATTTAATAATTGTCACAAGTCCTTGAGAAAGGTAATACTACTGTCCCATTTTAGAAATGAGAAAATTAAAATGGAGAATTTGGATAACTTGGAAAACAGCTATTAAGGTGAGGCCTGGATTCAAAGACAGGCGGATAATTGAATACAGTGTGATTAATGCACGTCGAACAAAGATTACAGGAACATACTGAACCAAGAATTTGGGTAAACCACTTAGTAATGGATACTGTTAATACATATTAAAAAGTCTTTTGTGAATTCGCTGAGAAGTGACCTAGTGACAATTTTAAATATTATTTCTTGAGGCAAACAGCCAAACTCTACCTGTTTTAAAGAACTGGTTTATAATGAACATTTTAAAAACCACCTAACTGCTCATTACAAGCTAAGTTAATTATTCACTGGACTACAGTTTCTTCATCTGAAAAATAAAAGAAATGGAGCAGATCTGGACAGTAAATTCATAAAAGACATCAATAATTGGTCACTATATTCTTCACTGCTGAACCTAGAGGCATGGGAATCCTCAGCAGTGCTCAACGCAGCCACTACCTATTATATAAGCATGGCATGGAAATGGAAAACAAGTAGCTACATCTGAATTAGATCATCTCTATGGTCCATCTGACTCTAGAATTCTTCGCATATTAAAAAAATCCTTTAATCCCCCCAAAGAAATCATTTTTATTTTGTCAGGTGAGTTTAGTAATCATTGCTAGCACAATATATACCTTTCACTATATACTTTCAAATCTTTAGAAATAACACAAAGAAAGGATAAACAAAGATTCTGGCTTCTAGTTAAAATTTTCAGGGACCAGTCCTTAATGGAAACATCAACAGCTGTTATATTTGATTTTACCCATACATACAAGTTTAAAAACAACAAATGATGAGGAACTAGTACAAATACATTATCCAAACGAAACTAGTTAACATTATTAAACTTAATTACAATTATGACGATAAAGTGATCCTGCAATAAAATCCCACAAAGCCACTCTGACAATGGCTAAAACCTAACACCATTTTCTATGATACATAGGTTTTACATGGGTTGCACATCCAACTAACACTTTTATTGGAAAAAGGGAGCACCATACAGTTTTACAACAGGGCTGGAAAAAGGTCTTTTTGAGGTCAGTTTGCCCATATCAGTTTCTCAACCAATTGTTTCATTCTGTGACACACCTAACAGATAACTAATTTTTTCTGGAAGCAGCACAGTCCTGGAGAGACTTTCTGGAATTAAACTGCCCTCAGTTGTACTGTGTGAAGGGATTAAGCCAATACTGCATGTTATCCTATCATTCAGTCCTCATTACCTGCTACATATAATTTAACACCTATAATATCAGCCCCATATTCCTGTCTGCCTAGTAAAATATTTCTCCTTGATATACTAATCTATTCAAAACTGAATCTGATTTTCCTCACAAAACAAGTTTATTCCTCATATGTACTCATTTATTTTAATGGAACTTCCTTTCTCCTCATCACCCTGCTTGAAACTCTGGCTATTACTGACTCCTCCATCTCTTTTTCGCTCTGTATCACCTCCTTCTGAACTATCCAGGTAAGCTCAACTGCCCTACTATTTCAAATAACTTCCTCTTCTAATCCTCTCTTTCTAAGACTGTCAGAATTTGCTCCTAAAAAGTACTGCGTATAGTGTCCCAGAACCAACAATGACAATTCATCACATACAAGAACAAACTGCACTGACAGAAGCAATATTTGCTGAATTGTCAAGAAGCCTGGGTTCCAGGCTCAGTTCCTCCACTAATTTGAGCAACTCAATTTGGCTTCCATTTGGAAAACAAAAGTCCTGACCTAGAAGAGCGCTGGAATCCCTCACTCTGAAGAAAAAGCAAACCTCTTATCCTAGAATTCATGGGCCACCATAATTTAGCCAATCAGATTCACCTACCACTATCCCCCAAGATATATTCTCCTCCTCTCAGCTCTCCATGCTCCAAAATTTATGTGAGCCATTCTAGTGCGGTACTCACTAATTCCATCTTCTAAAATTATTTCACCCCTCCTCTCTTAACTAAAACATTGTCAAAAGAAGGAATTTGATTTTCAATGTAACATTTACGTAATCTAAAGCTCCTTTAAAAATAAAAAAATAGGGAGGAGCCAAGATGACGGCAGAATGAGGAGCTCCTGGAGTCTGCTCATGCGGCAGGGCAGTTGGTAATCACCCAGAGCTACCTAGAGCACCCGTTTGGGGGCCCCAGGAGACCAGAAGAGTATCCTGCAATATTTCTTGAAAGTATGGAAGGAGGAGACTGCCCATCTGCAGAGAGGATTCGTGAGTAGAGCACTCCACACCACAGAGGTTGGTGCCTGTGGCGCAAGCTGCCTCAGGAGCTATTCCATGGCTGGAGGTGGAAGCTCCACTTCCCATAAATGGTGGAGGAAGAGACAGTTGTCCACCGACTTCAGCTACTGATTAGTGACTCGGCTGGCTAAAGTATAATCCTAGAAACAGCTAGGGTTTTAGCCTGTCCAAGTTGGAAAGAGTCCAGTAGCTGCCATTTTGACTCCACCCCCAGCATGAGGGGAAGCCGGACTGACTGAAAACCCAGTGCAGTTAGGGACTGGCTTCTTTCCACCAAGATCCAACTGCAGCCCTAGCCTAGGCTCCAGCCCCACCTCCAGCAGAGAGGAAGCTGGCAGGACCTGCACCAGGCTCTCCAGGCAACTGCAGGTGCTCTCCACTGGCACAGACTGAATAGTCAGTCACCTGGGGCTGCATCCCCGCACCCCAATAGGAGAGGAGAGAAGCTGGGTATCCTCGGCCTCTCTGGGCAACGGCAGGAGTTTCCAACCCACACGACTGGTTTGTTGAATGCCTTCAAGTCCATCTCCACCTGTGTCCCCCCATAGGATAGGAGGGGACTGGTGTTCCCTCAGCCTCTCAGGGCAACCACAAGCATTTTCTGCCTGCACAAACCTGACCAATGGGCACCTGTGGCTCATCCCTGTCTACAACAGGACAAGAAATGGACTGTGTTTGCCCAGCCTCTCCGGGTAAATGCAGGTGCTTTTAGCCCACATACCCTGGACTGGTGGGTACTTGTGGATCCACCCTCACTTCCCAATAGGAAAGGAAGGGGCTGGTGTTTCCATAGCCTTTCCGGGCAACAGCAGACTTTGGCCTGCAGGGACTGGACTGTTGGATGCCTATGGATCCATCCCCACCCCCAATAGGCTAGGAGGGGGCTGGTGTCTCCATAGCCTCTCTGGACAATGGCGGGTATTTTCAGCATACAGGGACTGAACTGTTGGATGCCTGTGAATCCAAACCCACGCCTTAATAGGATAGGAGGGGGCTGGTGTTTCCTCAGCCTCTCCGGACAACAGTGGGTACTTTTGGCCTACAGGGACTGAACTGTTGGGTGCCTGTGGACCCAACCCCATGTCTTAATAGGATAGGAGGGGGCTGGTATTTCCTCAGCCTCTCCGGACAATGGCAGGTATTCTTGGCCTAAAGGGACTGAACTATTGGGTGCCTGTAGAACCACCCCCACCACCCAATAGGAAGGGAGGGGGCTGGAGCTTCCTCAGCCATTCTGGGCAACAGTGGGTACTTTCAGCCTACAGGGACTGAACTGTTAGGTGTTAGTGGTTCCGTTTCCACCCCTAAAGGGCAGACAGGACAGTACTCCCTCAGCTTCTCAGGGCAACTGCAGGCGTATTCGGCGCACACAGATTAGATTATTGGGCACTCCAGCGGGTCAATTCCCCCCCGGCAGGGAGGGGTCTGGTGCTACATCAGTGTACCTGAGTAACTGTGGTCATTTTGGACCCACACGGCATAGACTGCTGCCCACAACTATAGCTCTATCCCCACCCAAGATAGGGGATGAAGGGGTGAGAAGCTTTATCAGTCTCTCCAGGCAACTACAGACAGTCTTGCCCTGCCCAACTTGGATTATTACACATGGCTGCAGCTCTGTCCCTACCCCTGACAGAGGAGGAAGGTGGATGAAGTTTCATCAATTCCTGGGGAAACGTGGGCAGCTTCAGCCTCTATAGTTTACAGCACCAACTACATCCTTGACTCCTACTACACAACCAGCAAGGGAGAAAAGACAAGAAAGCCCTAAACTAAAGGGAGACACTGCACCCAGAAAAAAATACATCTAGCAAGCCAGACATGAAAACACCAACAAAAAATTACAAGCCATACCAAGAGACAGGAAAATATGGCCCAGTTAAAGGAACAAGAGAAGACTGAAAATGACATAAAGGAGTTGAGACAACTAATCATAGATGTTCAAACAAATCTCCTTAATAAATTCAATGAGATGGCTAAAGAGATTAAGGATATTAAGAAGACATCGGGTGAGCACAAAGAAGAATTTGAAAGCATACATATAAAAATAGCAGACCTTATGGGAATGAAAGGTGCAATAAATGAAATTAAAAATACACTGGAGGCATATAACAGCAGATTTGAGGAAGCAGAAGAAAGGATTGGTGAGCTTGAAGACATGGCCGCCAAAAGAGAACATACAAAAGAACAGATGAAGAAAAGAATAGAAAAAGTTGAACAGAGTCTCAGGGAACTAAATGACAGCAAGAGACGTGCAAACATACGTGTCATGGGTGTTCCAAAAGGAGAAGAGAAGGGAAAAGGGGTAGAAGAAATATTTGAATAAATAATGGTAGAAAATTTCCCAAACCTATTGAAGGACATAGATATCCGTGTCCAAGAAGCACAACATACTCCCATCCAAATAAATCCAAATAGACCAACTCCAAGACACATACTAATCAGAATGTCAAATGCCAAAGATAAGGAGAGAGTTCTGAGAGCAGCAGAAAAAAACAACGCATAACCTGTAAGGGATACCGAATAAGATTAAATGCCGATTTCTCATCAGGAACCATGGAGGCAAGAAGGCAGTGGCATGATATATTTAAGATACTGCAAGAGAAAAACTTCCAGCCAAGAATCTTATATCCAGCAAGATTATCTTTCAAAAATGAGGGTGAAAGTAACCTGGCGAGGAGATGATGAAGACGACGATGGGCAACGGCCATCCCAGGGAATGGAGAGGGCCTTCAGCCGCAGGCAAGATAATCCCATTCACTGTATCCACGGGATACAAGCCCTCTCTCACTTGGAGGTGGAATGGACATCACCATCCCAGTCCCCTCAGGATTGGGGGAGGAGCTGTGGACTAGAGTGGACTTGGTAGTGTTCTGTTGTAGACATATTGTGATTCAAGCAATGGAAGAAATTTTAACAGTGAGGTGGAGCCAGTGGCCACTGGACATTTTTGGGGCAGGGAGAGGAGGGGCAGTTGAAATACAGGGGCTTTTTTGGGACTTTGGGGGTTGTCCTGAGTGGCGTGGCAGCGACGGATGTAGGCCATTTTCCATCAGAATATACCATGCCGAACTGTGTGGGAGAGAGTGTGGTCTATGATGTGAACTGTGGTCTACACTCGGTGGCAAGGCCCCAGGATGTATATATCCATTGCGGGTGTTGTGCCACACGGATGAGGAATGGTGGTGTGGGATGTTGTTGGAGGTGTGGGAGGTGGGGAACATGGGAAACCCTGTAATTTCTGAGTAATATTTAGGTAATCTAAGCACCTTTAAA